>PVJC01014781.1:18462-36075 GCA_004026665.1 Murina feae
CCCCCCCCCCCCCCCCCCCCCCCCCCGTGCACAAATTTTGTGTACCGGGCCTCTAGTACTATAATAAAAGCAGGACACAGTAACAGTTACTGAAAGATGCAACAGACCCATGTTCCCAATGACTTTTGGAATCTGATTTTGGAACACTAAGGATGCTTTAATTAAGTGATTCAAGAGTAAGATTACAAATCATTTAAATGACACTCTTACTTTACTTATTTTTCCTGAGAAATGGGTGCCAGTTATAGATAAATCCTTTATAAAGAACTATTAACCACACCTACATAATCTATATAATAAAAGGCTAAGCAACCTTTATGGAGGAATGACTGGACGACCAGTCTCTATGATGCGCACTGACCACCACTCCCACAGAGGGAGCACCAATCAGCCAGAAGCTGGGTTCATGGCTGGTGAGCACTGCTGCCACAGTGGGAGCCTCTCCCAACTCTTTGGCAGCAGGCACAGTGTCAGGATGAGTGCTAGTGGCACAGTGCCAAGACCCAATTTGGGCTCCTCCTTGGCCGCCTGCTGCTTGGTGCACTGCTACATCCCCCCGAGGTATCCCCAACTGTGAGAGGGCATAGGCTGGGTTGAGGGACACCCCCCCCACACACACACACTGGCTTCCTGTGCACAGATTTCGTGCACCAGGCCTCTAGTTTTACATAATGTTCTTTGTAGCCATTCGATTAAGTGTTTGCATCAGGAAGTTGAAGGTGTTGGGGCTGGCCTATGTAACTAACTGTCCAAAGATGTGAGTTCCCTTCCCATAAAGATGTTACCTGGGATGGAGCTCCTCAAGCAAGAACTACATTTCCCAGACCCCTTAGCATGCAGGGCGGTTTATGTGAATGAGTTCTGGGCCATGGAATGTGGGTTAAAGAGATTAATTTCTTCTAGAGCTGATGCATAAACATAGCTCCCTTGGGACCCTCCATTCTCTTTAGCCCACAGTCTGCTAGCTGCTGCCTGGTCCCATCTTGGAAGCCCCTCACTGACCCTCCCCTCAGCACCACTAACTGCATACAAGTTGATCAAGAAATACTTTCCTATTGCATTAACCTACTAACTGACATTGGGGTTACAACAAGGACCCATTCAAATAAAGTGAAGCTCAGTTAGCAAAAAAGAAGCATGTTCCTATAGTGACATTTTCATATAATAAATAACTGACTAAAATATAGTAGTATTGTGGCTTACAGAAGCCTGAGCTTCAGTTTAAAGCTGCCTGAATGGCCTTCAGGTTCCCTCTTAGAAATGCCAGCTCCTGGGCATTCACAGTGAGCATATATCCACACATTTGTGACACCCTGGTGAGTGCTGCCCATGAGGTTAGCAATGCAGGAGCCAACTGTGCAGCTTTGCAGGGACACAATCATAGCCACAGGTCTGCTAACACGAAAGACTGTAACAGAATCACACAATACTGGGCTGAAATATTGAGTCGAGCTTGTTTTAATGTTAAATGGGAACAGACTGTGGGGTTCTCAAAATGGCTTGGTTGAGTTTTCTTCTCAGAAGAGAGTTCACTTAGTCTTCATTGCACAGTTAAAAGCTTACACAGTTGGAAATTTGGGCCATGTGAATCAGAGCCAAACAGAGAAGAATGAGCAAAAAGATGCTGTTGGCTTCCTCTGCAAGGCACTTTCACATCCTTAAAATTATTTAATCCGTGCAACTTTCTGAAGTAGTTATAATTATCGTGTTTGATTCATACCTGGAAATTCACAGAGCACAAAAAATTAAATAATTTAACCAAAGCTATAGAATTTCAGTTTTAAATTCAAGTCTGCTTGACTCAAAAGCATGTGATCTTCCTTCCATATATCACATGTCTATGGTAATTCACATACTGAATTAGCACTTACTGAGTAACTATTGTGGTAAATACCTTGCACGGATTAGTTTATATAATCCACCCCCTTACCCCTCCACCACACAAACAAAACTATGAGGTAGATACTATTATTATTTCCATTTTATAGATTAGAAAAATAAAGTATAGACAGTTTGCATAGTTTGTCCCAAGTTACAGCTTCCAAGTGGTGAATTTAAAAGTCAGGTCCTAGAGCCCACTTTTCAAGCACCAATCTATAAAAAGCCTCTAGTCTCTCCTCTCACTGGGAAGAAGTTAGAGACTTGAATGTTACAGGGCTTGTTCTCCCATAGCATCAACAGCAGCGCTAGTAACAGAGCAATCTGAGTCTGCAATGTGTTGGGTGTCTATGTATATTCTTAGTTGCTGGAAACCTAGAGGTAAATTAGACATGATCACTGATCACATCAGAACAACCTAAAGAACTAACAAGGGAATCATCTAAACCTAAAAAAAAGAAAAACAATTACAAAATAAAATAATAGTATTTGGAGTTAGAGAAGAAGTAGAAAGCAATGAAAAGTAAGTAATGTTATATTCTTTGACCCGAAGTTTGCCTTGCAATAATTTATTGACTGTACACATGAACCTGATTTTTCCTATGTGTATGTATTTCACACTAAAAACAAATACAACTATTAACTAAGAATACTAAAAACAAATACAACTATTAACTAAGAATACTAAAGGTGAAGTATTCAAGTCATTTTAGAAAGACACCATAAAGATAAAATCTTTAGTTAACACCATAGGTACAGATCTAAAGGTATCATGAATGATCTAAGTTTTTGTAAATTAAGGCATGGGGGGGTAACTACTTAATCATTATGCTTCATACCTAAGTCATATAAAAATCATTGCTCTCTGTAGTAAAGAAAATTCTTTACTTAAAGGACTGTTTTACTTTTTTAAATAGCTACTATCTTGAATTAGCGTTACTACATGTACAGTCATACCATTACTTGTAGAATTACAAGTGAGTGACAGACCATCTCAAAACCAAGACACAAAACCCCCAGAATGAATTGGGGATGACTTAAGAAGCACCCAAGAGTCTCTGATGCAGTTCAAGTGTGTCTTCTGTTTTGTCTGAGAGCTGCTTGTTTTACTCTCTATTTGCTTGCTAAGAAATTTGTTGGCAGGTTCTGACAAGGAGAGCCCAGCACTTGCCAACAGAAACATGGCAGGACTCAGTGTGTATTTCCTGTTAAATAAGAATGCCGGTTCCAAGCAAACAGGAAAACAAGTCTTTCCACTGGAAGGCAATTTATAAGAATTAGCCTGAGAAAGACAAGTGCTTCAAGATAAGAAAATGGATAGAGCAAAGCCAGCAACAACAGAAAAATGAAATAAACATAGGAAGAGGAATCTTCTCAATACGTCTCAGTATGTTGAAATCTATCTAGTATAGACTCTTAATTTAAATTACTTGGTAGGTGTCTTGGTTAGACAGGATGAAAATGTCTAGGCAAAGTGAGCCCCTCCGTGATCAACAATGCCCTCCAAAATAATCTAGAATAGGTTGGGGTAAAGGAAAGGTTCTCTTTAGCAGAAATATAGCACAGAGAGAGGAAAAGGATTAGCGGCTGTGAATTAAGGCTCCTTCTGTTCCTCTAGCTAACTCCACTGGAGAGCTTTAGACATTCCAAATCTGGAAAATAAAAGCTGTGCTGTGAGCTTCGGGTTCTCTTTGTTACTCAGACAGCTGCTAATCGTCCTGCTGCGTGAGGAACCGTGAGACAATGCTGTAACATTTAGCTTTCTGACACCCAACGCGTCTAGATCAGCCCCCAATTAAAGATGTATTAATCACATACACTAAAAGCCAGGATGATAGATGCACCCAGTAAATCTCTGCTCTTGCTTTTTACTTTCCACACGCAGGTTGCTTCATTTACAGGCAGAAATGCTTAAAAGCCTGCTCCAGAAATGGACCAATAAAAAACCTTGTTCATTACAATTTCCTACCCCTAAGAAGCCTTTCAGAAAGCGGTAAGACATTGATCATGCCACTAAAAGAGCCTGTCTGCCTCAATAAATAGATCCAACGTGGCTGTTGTCATCTTTCCTTTTTAATTGTGATAACTAATTCAAGTATGGTTTTGCCACTTGCTATAGGGACACTCGAATCATTTGTATAGTTTTATAAAATGTCATTAAATAATCCTAGGAAACTTGAGGATTATTTAATGACATTTTATAAATCCAGTTGAGGGGGCAAAATATTACTAATACTAATACACTACCAATAATCTCCTTTAAGTCAAGCAAGTCACCCTCAAACATGTCCCCAAGTGAGAGTGAATAAACTCTGGATTCACAGACCTGGAACAACCAAAGTTCCTTAAATTCCATGCTTTGAAATTCATGTCAATAAAAGAGTCTCAGAGTTAGTTTTCACATTGGTCACCATTTTACAAGGGCATTGAAAATAGCCTTATTAAATTCTTCATCAAAAAGCATATCACTCACAACTTATTCATAGCTATGACCTGGTAATCAACCCCAAAACAAACAAAGAAAAAATAAAAATAAAATCAGATAGCCTGACTGATATTATCATAGAAGCCCAGAATCCAATTTTCTCCTCCCCTTACATATAGTTTTCATAGAAGGCATCTAATCACTATAACACAAAATGGAAAGAAAAGCCTTAATCTACGATGCCTATGTAACCTCAGAAAGTCAGCATTAGCTATTTCAGGTTATTGAAAATATTCTGAAATTAGATTTCATTTTTTTGTAATTTTATTTATGAGGCTAATGGAATCCATGAGAGACAAGTAAAATATTTGCAAGGTGCCAGGTTGGTGCCAGCTCAAGGTGCTGAGTTCCTTGGCTTTCAATGGAGTCTGAGTATGTCATGAATAACTCCTTCCGTCACCGTCACAGTGATGGTCCACCATCGTCTTCTAAGTTGAAAGACTAGGAAGTCAATTAGTGTCACTTATGATGTGAGCACCTGTCGACTAAGACCTGGACCAAGACCAAGTCCATTACCATAGCCACTCAATGGCTGGCAGATGGTCGGGCCTTGGACCACTTATGATGGAGTCCAGATTCAAGGAGGTGACCTAAAGACAGAAAGGTCCAGAGTCCCATTAATCATCTCCTGAGCCATCCAATTCCCCATCACATATACAGTTGGAACAGGATACCTATTTTTCCTAATGGTTGTTTAAAAGGACCACATCAGTGGCTCAGAAAAAGTTGTGGTATCCATTAATTGATCATATAAGCTCCTTAACTTGTAAGCATTTTCACCAGCTGTTGACATTTTTATCTCTGAAACTACATTTTAGTAATTCATCTTTGTTTTGTCTTATTTCATTTTGAAATGCATAGACAGAATGGGGGGGATAGAAATAAGAAAAATGTCTGACAAAGAGTAAAGAGCATACAATTATAGGCTGCAGATGATCACCCACAGGGTGAAATAGGCAGAGGGAACATACCAATATAATTTTAGTTTCAAATCTATGTGTTCTATACTACTCAGAATTTTTCCCAGTTCAAATGTTGTTTGGCTCAAAGAACAAAGGCTAAATGCTGAGAAGTGATGATCATGGATATTAAGTGGAAGAGGAGAGAGAGAGAGAGAGAAAAAGAGAGAGAGAGAGAGAGAGAGAGAGCCATTCTGGTGAAGCATTAGGACTCTCCATTTTAATCCATTTGGTTTCACTGCATAGAAGTCTGCAAAAGTTCTGAACACGAGGTATCAAAATATTTAGGGAACAACATCCAGGAACCATAGCATGCTGAAAAGCTGGTTTTCAGTACTACCTAAGGAAGCCTTCATGTTATTTGTGGCCAATTATTTCCTGTCCAGTTTCTTGCTTGCTATGTAGACAAACACAAAGAAGTGACTAGTATTTGGAGAGAAGAGATTCAGAGACCTTTGGGTTAAATTACAACCAGCATATTTTGAAAATTCTTCATATACAAATGGTCACCACATGCTATGCTCTAAAAAATGTGGCCATGAAATGATACTCCTGCAAGCCTCCTATTTGAAACTCTATCTTTTTGGCAATTCTCTTAAAAACTATGACAGAGGTTAGGAGAAGGAGCATAATTTATGAGAAGGGATTTTAAGCTTGGGAACCTGCAACCATAGGATTAATTTTTTTTTTAAAAATTTGGGGGTATCAGCCAGATACATGAATTGTATGTGCCAGATAGTTTAAACTCCTACAGGCATTATGAGACCAAAGTTGAAACACCAGAGCTATTAAATTTTAAAATAGTATTAAGGCCAATAGATGTCTCCAACTGGATTTGTGCTTGAGAATTCAAGATGACTTTCACAGTCCTGAAGAATAACAAAGAATGTATTAGGAAAGTGATAACATTTCAGGACTTGAAAAAAATTTTTTTTAAAAAACAAGAAGGGTCACAGCTTCTCACTGGGACCTTTCTTTAACACAACTTGTTGAAGTGTGAAATTCAGTATTATTGGCTCCACCCAGGAGTCAATCTGTAAATACTGGGAAGACTTCATTAGAACAACATTTCACTTAGAAATAGCCCCCTAGGATGATCTCCAAGAAGGACCCTGGAGCAGGGCTTCAGCACACAACGGGCAGTTCTATGGAAGGAGTCGGTGTGTGTTCTGAAACAAAAAGAGGCGGGGAGAAGGAGGAAAAAACCACCATCCAAAAACTATGCACAATGCAAGTCATACCCTTGAAGAGTTAACAATGAGATTTAAAGGTCTTCACATCTATCATTTTTCCTAAACAATATACTTTTTTTTTATTACATAAAGATTCCTTAACTATATTATCAGCCTCTTAGAGCCACACGTGAATTAGCTGACTACTCAGCATTGGTGTCTACAATAAGGTCTGTGAAAATAATGTGTGTTTATTTTTTTTCCATCATCATTTATTCCCCCCCTATATCCTATTCACCTCCATCTACCCCCACCCCTGCAATCGCCACACCATTTGGGTGTCCATGAGTTCTTTCTTTTTTATTTCTTTTTTGCTCAACCCCTCCACCTGCCAATCCTCCCTCCCCCTCTACCAGAGTTGGCTGCTTGCTCTCTAACAAGCAAAAATAGAGACAGACCCAATGTGTGCTTTTTAAATTCTACGGCCACTGTTCCTGGTTAGAAAAAGATATTCTCACTTTTCACAAGGGAGACATTTGGTTCCATTCGATTCCTTGCTTTCAATGTCAAACAAAGAAACAAGAATCCCAATAACATGCTGTAATCACAGTTCTGCTCCTATTATAAGTGGGGAGAAGTAAAATGATGTTAGCTCCACGAATCCCCAAGCCTCCAAAAGCATCCTCTTAGAAGTTTCCTAAAATCCCACTTTCCTGCAGGACCGGGACCAGATTCAGGGGAATCTCCACCAGCAACTCTCAGGGTTTTCTGCAAATATCAAATTTTAAAAAATCCCTGATTATCTTGGAGAATGGAAGGAACACTTGATTAAGCTCTCCGTCTGTTGCATATTCAAAATCAGTGTCTGTTTGTATGTTGTGACCCTGGCTTTGATAAAGAAACGTGGAGGAAGCTCTGTGCTCATCTACCTTCACACTTACTATGCTCAAAATAAACACTTATTATGCTAAAATAAAAATAGTGTTGATTCAGGAGACAGATTTACAGCTTGCAGTATGTTATCTAGACAATACCAACTCTCCAGGGAGTCATTGTGATCTTGCCCCTTTCAGTGTTTGCTCTAATGGATGGACCTTGTCCAAGCTTGTTATGCACAATGAGCCTGTTGGTGGCAGGTCCCTATTTGGCACCCACTGAGAAGCTGAAGTGACATCTGTAAGTCTTCTTTGTATGCACTAGTCACTGACAAAAGTTTCCTAGATAAGATGTTTTTAATAATCTATCCACAACCTTTTGACAGTGAGGACCAGACTGCCTGAGATGTGCATGTACATAGACGATCATTTGGAAGACACCAGGCAAAAGGAAGCAGTCCAACCTTCCTCTTCTTCTGTCCCCCTCTCCTTCCAAGAGGAGATAGCAAAGAGTGATAGCAAAATAGAACAAATATTTCAAATCACTGCCACTTCACCCTTAAGATAATTTAAATAGATTGTGTTTTAGAATGGAGTCCTTGTGCTTGGTCATAACAACA
Organism: Murina feae; assembly: GCA_004026665.1. NCBI lineage: Eukaryota > Metazoa > Chordata > Mammalia > Chiroptera > Vespertilionidae > Murina > Murina feae. The sequence goes on from PVJC01014781.1 coordinate 26,452, forward strand.
ACAAAAGATTCTTCAGGAATGCCACAGTAAATTCATTAGGGCCGACTGACCCATTTACCAGAATAGAGAAAGAAGGAATTGAATACAAGATATGGTTCTTCAGTGATCGGCAGACATTTTGCTGACTGTTCAGCACTCTGGGCACTGACCTTCATGTGTGGGACCAAATCTTTAGTGAGATTTCCCAATGAAAGCCACAATGTTCACTAGGCATGAGACCACACTGATGTCTGCCATCATCTCTCTTTTTTCTGTTATTTAAGTTTTGAGACAGCCTATGAAAACCTTTTCATTCTTCTGGCAAAGACAGTAATGAAAAAGGTCTGTGTGTGTGTGTGTGTGTGTGTGTGTGTGTTGTAGCAAAAGGTAGATACCGGGAAAAGACATTTAAAAAGAGATATTTTAAATGCTGATGGATAGAGCTTAACCTTACTTATCTTGACAGATTAAAATGTAAAACCTAAAATACAGAAACAAAACAAAACAAAAACACACACACACAAGTCTTTACCTAAATATAATATGTGGGATGCTTCCTTATTGGGTAACCCACATGAAAACAGCACATGAATGCTGAAATTTAGAGGAAGCTCTGTATATCGGGATGACATGGACAAGAATCTTAATTAGTTCCTGTAGATTTCATATCTCTCAATGCAGGATTAGCCCTGCAGCATGGCTCTTGGTTTTCCTGGTGTTTCAAGGAAAAAACTCTTTAAAGACATCAGTAGGGGGTTAATGGAAGCTTTGATAAAGTTTCTCTGGATCTTTTTATTGATGCTCCATTGTAAACTGGAGTCCAGAGTCTCCTCTGACTCCTCTGAGGAGACAGTAATTAATTTAGCCAGTTGGAGCGACAGCTAGACAATTCAGAAGTCCATCTAAAATCTTTGCTCGCCTTGCCCTGTTCATTTCTCATCTCAGTTGGGCACTGCTTTTTTCAAATCCCTTGACGGCTTCCCCAAAGGGTGTAAAAGTTGGCAGTAGCATTTGAAGTAACAAGCACAACTCAGAAATAAAACGCAAATCCGAATTAGACAGTCAAGTGTTCAGAATGAATGCTGCTGAATGAATTTTCCTTCTCATAAATGAACCTGCATGCATGTTTCTGTAGGAGAGAAGGAGAAGGAGTCAGAAAAAATAGTGTTCTCGGTCTTGGGTGTATAAATACAACTTTCATTTTTCTACACTGAAATATTCTCATCTTAAAAAGAAATGCAGCCCATTTTTTATTCATATGCAATAATTACCACTAGGTTCTATAGACATTTGTCTATGCTGCTCAGTCAACCTTGAAGCTGGATAATTTAGTAGGTTCTTTGGGAAGGCTTTGATTTATTTCTCCTTACCAGGATGTGTAGTACCCACCCTGAATACAAATTCACGAATCCTGGTGCCACAGGATTCTAGAAGCCTGTATCATTGTATATGAACAGGTTTATAGTATTCTTAATTATTATCATAATGAATGAGTCTGCATAATGATGAGGGGGGTAGTAACAATATTCCATGAACATAAAATTGGTTTATGTATAAAGTCAGAATCAAGAGACTACTCCCTTTAAAAAATTGAACATGTTTTTAAAATGTGCATTTCCTAGCCATGGTGAACAGCATGAGGAGCTCTTGGCTGGATCAGACTTCTCGATGGGAGCATCCACGGCCTGGCTTCTCTGAAGCCATTGTGTGTTCATTCAGGCACAGAAAGGACTTTCCACCCAGCTTCTACTTTAGAGACTTGTCCCAATAATGACATACCAACTAGAGTTGGCCCTTCAACAATGTGGGGGAGCTTAGGGGCCCGGAGCTCTCCCCTGCAATAAAAAATTCAGTTGTAACGTTTGACTTCCCAAAAGTAACTAAGAGCCTACTATTTATCGGAAGTCTTATCAATAACATAAATAGTCAATTAACATATATTTTGTATGTTATTCATATTAAATGCTACATTCTTACAATAAATTAAGCTAGAAAAAAGAAAATGTTATTAAGAAAATCATAAGAGAAAATACCTCTACAGTATTTACTGAAAAAAACAAAAACCCTCACATAAGTGGACCTATGCAGTTGAAGCCTGCATTGTTGGAGAGTCAGCTGTTCTGAGGATGTGCAAACAACTTTTCAACAAACTTCCTCAAAGCAATTGCTGTACGATTTGTTTGAAAGATTTTAAAATGTCTTTGGAAAGATTTCTGACTTACAGATTTCACTAGTTTCATCATGTGTTTTGCCTTTAAATTTCTTAGATGTAAGAAAAAAAATAACATGATTCACTTGAGATCAAAGGCAAACCAGAAATCATCTTGGTGAGGAGACATGGGAAAGAGCAGCACATATTATTACTTAAAAAGAAAATTGCTGCCAACATAGGGACCATACAACAGTGAGTGCTAAGAATGCACGTTTGCAGGAGATTCAGAACACTGCCTCCTGAGGATCCGCAAGCACGTTCCACAGTGTGCGCTTAACCCAAGCGTCGCTGGGAGAAGATGTGCGATAGAAGAAAGCAAAGGCGTATTGAAAACCTAATTATTTTTGTGAAATCTTGTTCATATCTTCAAAGCCTCTAAAATAGAAGGGGTCTTGCCAAATATCAAAACTGTTTCAACCGTGAGATTAAGCTAAATGTTGGTCTACCATACCCTTTGCTGAGCTGGTTCCAACAAATGATACCAACATTTCGCCATCTTTTCTTTAAAAAAAAAGAAAAGGAAAAAATATGTGATGCAAGTGAAAGAACATCCAACAGCTGCCTCCTGCGTAACCCTCCCGCCCCCCAGGATGGAGCTTGCAATGTTGGGCATGTGCCCTGACCAGGAATCAAACAAGCAACCTCCTTTTGGTGCAGGGGATGATACCCAACCAACTGAGCCACACCAGCAAGGGCATCACTGTCTTTTCAACCTCCTTTCTCACTGTTCCTCTTTCTTGTTTAGTATTCCAGAGCAGGTGTCAGCAAACTTCTCTGAAGCGTGTGATGGTTAATACGGGGTGTGGCAAAAGTAGGTGTACAGTTGGGAGTAGGTAACACACAGTGTTTATTCTTGTATTATTAGTTGTTGATCATTGTATTATTTTCTGTATGATCAGCTGTAAACCCACTGTTGCCCCACTCTGTATGTTCCCTGTGAAGGCCACTCACTCTCTTGAAGTTACTCAAGTCTGTGGTTGTCCTGTAAAAGCAGCCTTAGACAACACAAATTAGTGGGCTTTATTCCAATAAAGTTTTATGGATACTGAAATTAGAATTTTATATAAGAGCAAAACGTCACAAAATGCTACTCTTCCTTTGATTATTTTCAACATGTTGGTAATAGACAAACCATTCTTAGTGAGATGCACAACACCGGGTGGAGGTTCAAGATTTGGCCTCTGGGTCATAGTTGGCCAACCCCACCCTAGGGCACTAATAGAAACTGGAGATTTGTGCCTCAAAAATATCAAAAGAGCTTTCCCCCCACCCCGCCCTTTCTTTTTCAAGCTTACAGAAAAGTCTTGGTCCTGGCCACAGCTTATTTGGATTTAATATCCCATTTCCATTCTCAAGATCACCAGGAGTGTCTCTTTCTGTTTGTTGTGATCTCAAACCACACTTCAGGCCCACACAAGCACTGTCCCGCACACCAGAACCAGCATGGTCTGACTTTGTGTTCCAGTGCCTTTCAAATCAGGCCAAACTGGACTTCCTGGCATCTTTCATGTTCCTTTCCACCCTTAGGCATAATTACACAACAGTCCCCCACTTACCCAGGGCCACCATGCCTAGAGCACACTTCCTAACTGGTTGCTCTAAGATGCTTCCTTTTCTCCCACCATCTCCTTGAAGCTTTCCTGTTACTATCTGGAAGGCAGGTAGCAATTATACCCAGTAGGGATGAGAATTCCCACTGTTCTCCATTATCTCACTCAAATAACATAATAGGTCTAATTAAAAGGTGGCGGAGAAGAGAGAATGGGAACTTACCAGTTGAGCAATAAAAGACAGTATGCCTCTTGTACTTAGTTATTTTCTTTTCTTTACTCATTATTTTGGTTACATTAAATTTATCACTCCTAGACAGAGTTCACTGATTGTTATTACTGTAAATGAATGTGTTAACCAACAAACATCTACTATGTGTGGTGCTGGCATCACGAGGAGGTGTCCTGCCACTTGATTGTTGGAGTGGCGCTTCCTGGTAGTTTTTAAAAATTGTCTTCCTAGAGAACAAGGCCAGTCTAACAAGCAGCGCCAGTTTATCTGAGGGGAAAGCAACTGGGATTCTCCACAAGAGGCCCCAAAGGGCCTTCTCTAACTACTTATCCTCTGAGAATAATGCGAGAGCATGAGATCCTCAGCCCAGAGCAATGAGAACAAGCTAAGTTAGGCTGACCATAGAACCATTATAAGGTGGGCATTGCTATGAAGTCACAAGTTCTGTTTTTCAAACATGTCACTAGAGCAGAGTTTCTGAGTCTTGCCACTACAGAAATTTTGAACCAGAGAATTATTTACTGTGGAGGCAGTCCTGTGCATTTTAGGATGTTTAGCAGTATCCCTGGCCTCTATCCACTAGATGCAATAGAACATGCCCTGCTCCCAGTTGGGGCAACCAGAAATGTCCCCAGACATTGCCACATGTCTGGAGAGGGACCTGGAATAGCTATAGTAGGGGCACAACTAACTAGCTTACTGTTTTGCCCTTCGAAGTAAATACTTTGTCTGGCAGAGTGGGGCTTAAAGGGGTAAAGGGAAGGCAGGATTCAGATGTATTCTGATAATTTTGCTGAAGCATTTTTGGAATTTCCCCCACTCTTGGAATTGCCTTCAGAGCCAGTTTCTGAACATCAGAGAGAAATAAGCCCCAGTTCTTCATGCTCATAGCTCATGTCTATGTCCTTGGAATCACAGAATTTTAGGATTGGAAAAGAACCTAGAGATCACCTAGGTTCAAATAATTATATAATCTTATTAACTATCTGAACTCCTGCAAACTCAGAGTTTTCAAGATGTTTGTCACTAGGACACCACAGCTGTGCTGAAGAAAGATTAGCAGATGTATTTCACTGTGGAATATCTGGAATAGTGTCACATGCAAAATAAAACTCAAAAATCACTGCCCTTGGATACAGTTTGGGGTTAGTATAGATTATCAGCCATAGGATTTCCATAAGGATTTAAAGTAACACAACCTAGAGAATGGTCCAGCCCCATAGCTGGAAGGCAGATGTGGGGGTCCGGGGGTGCACAGTAAAACCAAGCCCATATTAAGATCAGCTGGCAGTCATCACAGCATTTTTAGCAAAAATATTCACAGTTCTGTGGCTCGGCCAGGAAAACCTTATTTTATTTATACAGCATTTCTCTCTCCTAGTGACACACGCTATATTTATTTGTCTGAGATGGTCCACTTAAGTAAAAGTAAACCAAAGGAAAGCCATCTAGAAAAGAAATCACCCAGAAATCTGCTTATCCATTTTTCATAAACATCAGAGCCACCTCCTTCTAAACAAAAGGCAGAGCAGTTGCCGGAGGATAGAAAGTGGAGAAAGGGAAATAAGAGTTTTCAAGGGAAATCTCACTCTGTCCCTTTTGGTCTGTAATGTCGAAAAGGCATTCTAAGGAGAACATCCATTATCCTTATTTTTGTATGGGGCAACTTCAGTTGGCGCTCCCACCCACCATCCTCTCCCCACTTGTCCTGGCATAGAGGTGGGAGTGGGGCTGACTTATCTCATGAAGAGAATTTGGGAGAAAAACTATGTCTCAGCTCCACCCACTCTGCTCTCTCAAACCTGCCTAACTGCACAAAGTGACCATTTGGGCCAACTTAGGGGTGCAAGCTTTGTATGAAAGGGAGCCTACAATTGGCCAGCTGGGCTAGAATGTCTAGGGGTGACACTGGGGAAGTGTTACTAGAGCAAGCTAGCCCTTTTGACCACAGATATAAAGCTGACACTCTTCCATCGGTTGATCAGCAACAAAGCTGACATTCTGAGTTCCTTTTGTCTTGTCTTCTGGGTCAATTGGTTTTGAACTCAGTAGGGGAGGGAAAAGGTGTCAATAGCCCCTAAGACACCATAGTAAGATGGAGGTTAGAATGGTTTAAATAGCCATATGAGGAGACTAGACCATTCACACCACATTCTACAGCTAAAGGATAGAAGCCCAGTTACAGCTACACCTCCTCGCCCAGTCTGCTCTCACAAATGGGGAGAATGCCAAGCAGAATATATGAGTGCTATTAATTATGTAATAATTTAAAAAGAAGGGAGCTCTCCCTGGTTTCAAGTGTCACTGGCTCTGACATGAGCTTGGATGAGTCATTTCACCTTCATGGAGCTGTGCATCTGTGGTCTCAGAGGTGGTGATGATAAAACCAGGAATTCTAGAAGGTTTTGTGTTTGTTCTTAAATATGTTACTGATGAGAGAAAGAACCCTGTGAAAACTGAGCCAAAATGAGAGCCATAAAACCTTGTGGCCTCCAGCTTGTAAATGCTAATATTCATTGATTCTGTGTATTCCTCATAGAGTGAGACATCATTGCCTATAAAGGTTCCTTAGGAATTTAATTTAATGAAATAATAGAAATGGTTACAATTAGAATACAATTGTGTATGTGCAAATAGGCTTAGGAGAGCTTTGATAGCGTTTGTGGCTGTTACATTTACCCCAATTGTGGCCTACATTATTAATTTGCCCTACTCTAAAGAAAGGGTTTGTTAATCAAAGATAAACTATCCCAATGATTTTGAAATAGTGAGCTCCAAATTATGGTAGGATAATGAGGTAGGGCTGTGCACATATGCGACGCGGCTAAGCAAAAGCTGTCTGGCTGGCCACATAGGAGGTCTCCTTATTGAAAGATTTATTTTTAATTTTGAACAGCTTCCCAGCATCACCCTTCATGAAAATTAAAATAAGGAGCTGGAATTTTGTCCTATTCAGCAAACCTCCTGCCAGGACTGCTCACCATGGCGGAGAAAACAACCTCACTGTGTCAGAGGAATTCCCTGTCCACCTCTCTCTTAGATCTAAAAGAATTACACCTACATTTCTAGTCCAACATTGACTGTTTTCTTCCTGTGTTGTAGGGGGAGGGTCCTTAGCATGTCTTCCTTCTATTTCTTGCCCCTTCTGGCCGGTGGGGGTTGACATAATCCTTTGGCTTGAATCCTTAGGTGTACAGAGAGTCATAGACGTCTCCCCACAAAATCTGTGGGAGCCAAGCCTGTCCTCAGCACATCTTCCAGAGGCTGTTCTCTGCCAAAGAGAATGACTTCACCTGTACACTAAGGCCTCAAAGTCTCCATTCCTGTTCTGATTCAGTGAAGAACACGAAGCGGTGATGTGTTCTGAGAAAAGCTGGAAAGGCGCTTCAGGCTGAACATAAGGATATCGATTGGCTCACAAATCAGACTCTCCAGGGCGTGCAAAGATCACTCTGCACCTCGTTGCCTCCTTCTAACTCAGACACACCAGTGACACCAATGCATTTCCCAGGATCAGCATGCGGCATTTCCAGGGCCTTCTCCCAGAAAGAGCACGAATCAAAGACTGGACATCACAGAGTGCTTGTGATGCCATCAGAACATCCTAAATCATTTTAGCCTTTATAGAAAAATAAAACCAATGACCACTAATAGTGTTCACAACCTGGAAGTGCAGAAATTAAAGACGAAAGCATCACCAGCTGATCGGTTCATACCACATATTGTAAAAGACCAGCCCCCTTTGTTCACCGAAGTTGCCTTTGGGGAAGATTTGCCTTTCTAGCTCCAGTTCAAAATCTCCCCCAAGACTTAACTTTTTATTTATTCTAGAGAGTTCAGGGGAAAGTGGAAAAATAATGGCTTTGGATCGCAACACTGGAATACTTCTCACTGGAGATCAATTAGTACAGACATATTTTACCTAACTATTGAGTGCACTTACTGAAACATGCATTTAAGAGAAAAGTGCAGGAAGAGGTGATAGGATTGTGAGCAATTTATAATGCTTTGCAGGCAAAGTTTGTTGTTCTTAAGAGCCTCCCTAAAGGATAAACTATAGTTTTTTGTTTTTTGTTTTCCTGCTCCCTTTAACTCCCCAGAAATAAGTAACAGGGAGCCAGCAATGGAAAACATGTGGTGGAAATCCCGAATGGAAAATTAGCATGAGGATGCATGGAAACTTCTCCAGGAGAGGAATGGGGAGGAGCGGGTCAGAGGCTGGAGCCTAGAATTCTAGATTCTGCTTTGCATTTTTAAATATCTGGTATTCAAGATTTTATAATAATTCTGCAATTCATGCAGCAATAACCTAGCATGAATAGAAAATATAAATATACTACAGCAAGTATAAATGTACCAATACAGATTAGTAAAAACCAATTTTATAATCCTAAATAAGCTGTAAATGCTCTAATGTCCAACCATGGACATTTGATTAAAATGGCCAGCCCAAATCCCTTAAAAGAGAAGTCTAGCATGGGTGACCCAGCTCACTGGACTGTTATCCAGTTTCAATCACTATCTTGGTCTTCATTTAATCTCCTCCTCCCAGTACAGGGTATGTTATGCAGTTAATGTCCAAAAATTTATTTATTGAGTGAATAAATGTTCACCTAAGAGTCTTTTGTATTATAACTCAGCTCGCAGGTTTATAATTAGGTCCATGTAGTTCTACTTTAATTGTGGAACTTTAATATCATTCATGCATATCAACACAAACCCCTTCTCTGTACTGTGCACATTCAGATCATGTAAATAAGTGGATCCACTTCCTACCTGCTTGATTGGTTGTCACAGTGACAGACACTGACTGATCCGGGCTAGGGTTATACTTGGACACTCCATTCACCGCCCAGATTTCAAATGTATAATTGGTATGAGCCAGGAGGTCAGTGATGGAGACTTTGGTGGTCTTCAGGCCATTCTGCTGTGGGGTGTAGTGCACCCCACTGCCACAGGGTCGGCACTTGCTAGAATCGCCAGCTCCACATTTCTTGCACACCACATTGTAGGAAATGTCCTGGCGGCCACCCGTGTTCTGAGGACTGCTCCATTCCAAGTTCACTGAAGTCTCATTGACATTTGAAATCAAGTTTAGGGGAGCAGATGGTGGGCCTGGAGAAAGAGAAAAAAACATACCATTATTACAGCAAGAACTGTAAGGATCCTTTTGGAATCTCTCAGTTTCTATTGTTCTCTGCAACTTCAAGAGGCAGAATTGCCTTATTTGGCAAATAATGCAAAAAGAAAATTGAGTTAGCAAAAAGACCTTTTAAAACATAAATAGAATAGAAAACTGTAGGTGTGTCATTTTCATTTGTGTGCAAACAAATGTGGCAATATCTGCCACTCTGAGATGTAAGGCCACTCTACATCAAATGAGCTCCAAGTCCAGGCTTCCTCTCTGAAGTGGCAGGAAAATATCACAACTTATCCAGTCTTGACCTTATCATCTGAAAAATGGGTATGCAAATGCAATTCTAGTTCCCAGAGCTATTGTGGGACTCTGCTAAATTAAGAGTTATATAACACTTCTGAAGATAAATGGTGATTCCTAAGTTGAGTGTGTCCCCAATATAGAGGAAGATTAAATTGTTTATTGGGTAATTAGTTGGAACTGGTTTAACCTGGTTGCAAAGATGTTGCAGGAA
>PVJC01014782.1:0-36017 GCA_004026665.1 Murina feae
TACATCTACACAATGGAATACTATGCTGCTGTAAAAAGGAAGGAGTTCTTAGCATTTGCAGCAGCATGGATGGAACTGGAGAACATAATGCTAAGTGAAATAAGCCAGTCAATGAAAGAAAAATACCACATGTCCTCACTCATCTATGGATAATAATAACCATTATAAACTGGTGAACAAAAATAGATTCAGAGGCAGAACAACATTAAACAGACTGTCAAATTACAGCAACAAGGACAGGGACATGGCGGGGGGGTAACAGATCAGACATGGGACTTTTGTGTATGCATTTAAGCATAACCAATGGACACAAAACACTGGGGGGTAGGGGAGGCAGGGGGAAGGGCAGGGGGAAAATGAGATATATGTACTAATCTTTGTAAAGCTTTATGTAATAATTAAAAAAAAATTTTTTTTAAATAAAAATAAATAATAAAAAAAAAAGAAAGAATGTTGCCTTAGTAGAGGCCTAGGCAGACAGTTTCCTCCATTGTTGGTGCAACGGAAGCCTCCTGTTTGGTTCAGCTTTGTGGCTTCTATAATTGCAACATGTTGCCATGAGCAGAGAGAGGCCCAGCTGGCCTAGGCAGACAGTTTACTCCTGATGCAACGGAAGCCTGCTATTTACTCTAGCTCCATGACTGCCGGCCTCCATCTTGGCTGGGTTAATTTGCATACAGCAGCTCTGATTGGCTGGTGGGCGTGGCTTAGGCATCCCAGAGAAATGGTCAATTTGAATATTACTCTTTTATTAGATTAGATCGTTAGTCATTAAGTAAATGAAAAGCAAAAGCACAATAAAATATTATAACTTTCATATTTGATTGAATAAAATTTAAGTGGCTGACCATACAAAGTGTTTTCAAGGATGTGGAAAAGCCCAGCAGAGTGGCTAGGTTGGTTGAAGCATAATCTCATACACCAAAAAGGTTACTGGTTCAACCCGCACCCCCTCCAATCAGGACTCTTACTGGAGGCAACCAATTGATGTTTTTCTCTCACACAGATGTTTCTCTCTCTTCCCCTCTTCCTTCCTCTTTCTCCAAAATCAGTGTAAACTGGAATTCTCATGTTTCCGCTGGAAACATAAAATGTTACAACCACCTTGAAAAACAGTTAATCATTTCTTTAAAACTTAAACATACATTTACTATGCAAGCCAGTCATTCTGCCCAAGGAATTTATCCCAGAGGAAAAGTTTGTCCATGTTAAAAATTTGACACAATGCCCTAGCTGGTTTGGCTCAGTGGATCGAGCATCAGCCTGTGGACTGAAGGGTGCCGGGTTCACTTCAGGTCAAGGGCACATGCCTGGGTTGAGGGCTCGATCCCCAGTAGGGGGTGTGCTGATCAATGATACTCTCTCTCATTGAATATTTTTATCTCTCTCTCCCTCTCCCTTCCTCTCTGAAATCAATAAGAATATATTAAAAAAAATTTTGACACAAATGTTCAGAGTCTTATTTTTAATAGCCAAGATCTGGAAACAACTCAGATGTCCATGAACACATGAGTTGGTAAAATGTGGTATATCCATACCCTGGAATATAATACAGAGAGAAAAAATTGAAATGTGTAACAAAGTAAATTTCTTTCAAATTTATCGACTAAAACTACTCTATAGGAAATAAACGCAAATTACTCTATAGTGACAGAAATTCAATGAATGGTTGGCTGACGAATGGGGGAGGGTGTTGGAAGCAGGATAGTGAGATTATAAAATAGCACAAATAATTTGGGGGGATGTTGTATATATTCATAGGTTTACATGCCAAAATTACCAAATTATATGCTTTAAAAAGTACATTTTCTCATGTGGTATTTGTACTTCAATAAAACTATTAAGAATTGAGGAAGGGGGGCAATTCCAAGTATTATTTGTTTAGGACTGTGAATGTGATTCTAAACAAGATGTGAGGAGCGTTAGAGGGTTCCCCTCACTTTTTAAAATTATTATTACTTAAAATATTACGAAGAGTAGTACATATGTCTCTTTATTTTTCCCCTTGACCTTCCCTCGTTCTCCCCTTCCTCCCAGTGTCCATTGGTTATGCCTATATGGATATATCCCAAGAAGTCAGAAACACCAATCGAAAGGATATATGCACCCCTGTGTTCATAGCAGCACAATTTACGATAGCTAATATTTGGAAACAGCCTAAGTGCCCATCAGCAGATGAATGGATTAGAAAACTGTGCTACATCTACACAATGGAATACTATGCCGCTGTAAAAAAAGAAGGAATTCTTACCATTTGCATCAGCATGGATGGAACTGGAGGGCATTGTGCTAAGTGAAATAAGCCAATCAATGAAAGAAAAATACCACATGACATCACTCATCTATGGATAATAAAGACCATTATAAACTGATAAACAAAAATTAGATACAGAAGCAGAGCAGCATTCAACAGACTGTCAAACTACAGCAGGAAGGCCAGGGAGGGTTTGGGGGGAGGGGAAAAGAGATCCAAATATTATTTTAAGAAATAAGAAATGGCACTTCTCTTCATGAGAGAAATACAAATGATAGATCTGTGCTGAGCTATCATTTACATCATCAGCTTGATACAAATTCAAAAGCTTAACAATACAATCTGTTGGCAAAATCAGCAAGAAATAGGAGTTCTGCCCAGCTGGTCTGGCACAATGGTTGAGCATCAACCCATGAACTACGACATCACTGGTTCGATTCCCGGTCAGGACACCTGCCTGAGTTGCAGGCTCAATACCCAGTAATTGATATGCAGGAGGCAGCCAATCAATGTTTCACTCATTGATGTTTCTATCTATCTATCCTTCTCCCTTCCTTTCTCTCTAAAAATAAATAAAAACATATTTTTAAAAAGAAATAATAGTTCTCATATATTAATTGTAGGAATACAATTTGGGATAGTTCCTATAGAGGAGTATTTGAAAATATGTATGTGTTTATTTACTCTTTAACCCAAAAAATTCACTTCCAAAAAGTATAAAAATGCATATGCAGAAGCTTATTTGTATGTGTCAGCTTTGAAAACTTTGTAAATTTTCAAGCATAAGAAATTTGTTAAATTTAGCATTTACACACAATGGAGTACTACAGAGCTCTGCATAAAAATGAGAAATTCTATGAATTAATATGGAGTGACTTTAAGAAAATAGTATTAAGTTAAAAAAGCAAAGTGCAAAAGTGCATTTACATGATGCTAACAATTGTGTAAAAAAGAAGAGAATAAAGATACCATACTAATGGGAATATTAAATACCTGAAACTAATATAATTTTGTATGTCATCTGTAATTGAAAAAAATAAAAATGATTAAAAAATAAAATAAAGTTTCCAACAAAATAGCCAAAAAATAAATCATACTTACATATAACTACTTATCTTTGAAAAAACATAGGAAGTAATTACTCCATAGCAATAATAAATGAGTGGATGGATGGATAGGAAGAAGAATACTGACTCATAGAATAACAAGACTCAACTGGCAAGTGTGAAGATAGTACAGAATCTGAAAAACTATCACTTTTCAACAACTTGGCAAACATCAGGTAAGAATCATCAATGAATGCTAAATCTGGGAGAATTTTAACAAAGAAAGAGATATTTCCATGGTTTTAAAATACCTCTTCACAGCCCTAGCTGGTTTGGCTCAGTGGATAGGACATTGGCCTACAGACTGAATGGTCCCAGATTTGATTCCAGTCAAGAGCACATGCCCGGGTTTAGGGCTTAATCTCCAGTAAGGAGTGTGTAGGGGACAACCAATCAATGATTCTCTCTCATTTATATTTCTATCTCTCTCCCTTCTTTTCTGAAATCAATAAAAATATGTGTTTTTTTTAATCTTCATTTACCACTTTAAAGTATTTTAATAAATAGGACAACATTCCTGGCATAGTTTTGAATGACCTTCTATAACAGGTTTTGATTTTATCCAATGCTTATCCCTACAAATCCTAATTTTTAAATAAATAGTGTTTAGGAGTGACGTCATCAAGATGGTAACACAGGTCATTTTTTACTCCAGTCCCCCTCACAAGACCAATGCACAGCTGCTCATAGACAAGACATCATTTTGAAAGTCCCACAGCCCCAAAATGAGGCTGATGCAACCTCTGGGCAAGAGACAGAGAAGCACCATGCTAGAAAGGTAAAGAGGAGTGGCTACACTTTGATAAAATAGGCCCTCCTCCAGACTGGTCTAGTGCCATATTGAGAGAACCCCACTAGATCTCATCTTTTAGGGATTACTGAAGAAATCTGCAGAGCTTGACCACTGGGAATCAGATAGAGACTCAGAAGGGAAGTAGGACTTACATCAACCAATGCCCAGATCTTGGAAGATTGCATTCTTGTTTGCAGTGGTCTGAGAACAGGAATCCCAGCCAGCAACTTTGCCCAGGTGCAAAGCGTAACCAGTAGTAATGTCTAAACAGGGGTCTTGTTAGGCAGTTCTGCCTGATTTGGATTCCTAGCTAATGAGCCATACCAGCTGTGGAAACCTTTCTATGGTCCTACCTGAGAAGGGGAGCAAATTCTCAGTCCTACCCAATTGCTGAGCACTGACTCCAAACTTGCCCCTCCAGAAAGTATAGCCATACTTTCCTGGCAGCCACAGAGCATGTTGCATGGAATGCTCAGGCAGGAAGCCAAGTCAGTAGCCTTGCCTAAATGTGGAACATGATTCTGACCCCAGATAACCAGAGAGCCTGAACAGTGACCCTGAGCAGACTCAAGCTCAAACTCCGGTACTCCCATCTCCAAAGCCCAACCTAAAACTCCACCTAGCAGTGGAATCCAACATATGGTCCTAACCAACTGCTGAACACAGCTTGTGAATTTGTTCAGAGAGGAAGCCCAGTTAGTGACCCTACCCCTCACAAAGTGTAGCCTGTGGCCTAACCCAACCATGAAACCTGAAAAGTGACCACACCTGTGAGCTCAGTCTCCAGCCCTACCTAACTACAGAGTACATTTGGAGACCCCACATAACCAGAAAACCTAGTCAGTAACCTCATCCAACAGTAGAGCACAGCCAAAATAGCCTGCTTGATTGCAAAGCCCAACTGCAGCCCCACCAAACTTAGAGGCACAGCCTATTGCCCTGCCTGATAAGCCAAGCACAGCCTGAAGCCCTGTTCAACCCCAAAGTCCAGCCTATAGACTCACCTGAATACCAGAAGCACCTTCTAGTCAGGTAGTACAGTTTGAGGCCTCACCCAATCAGGAGCAATTATAGAGCACAGGCAACATCCATGCCCAAATGCAGAATCCAACCAGTTACACTGCCCTGCCAAGAAACACAGTCTGTGACCTTACTCAACCAGAGTTAGGTAATAGCAAAATATAGCTAGTGGTCCCACCTTACCATAGAATACAGGTAGCAACCCCACCCAACCAAGGAGCCCACCTAATGGCCTGACTTATAAGCAGAGTCCAGTCAGCAGGTCCACCCAAGTGGATAGCCCACTCAGTAGCAACAGCTCTGAACTCAGAGCATGGGTTACTCAACTAGAGACATGGATATCAAGTCCAGCATTCCCATCATGAGCACTACTAGTGGACCAATCCAGGAACCAGACTGAAGTCTTTCCCTGCCAAAGCAAATCTATAAAGTCTAGAAGAATAGAGCATCTATTCAAATGCACAAATACCAATGCAAAAATATAAGAATCACAATGAACCAGGCAAACATGACTCTACCAAAGGAAATTAAAAGAAAGCAGGAATAGCTATACTTATATCAGACAAAATAGACTTTAAGCTAAAAGTGATCCTAAGAGAAAAAGATCATTATACAATAATAAAGGGATTGATTACTCAAGAATATATGTACTTGTAAATATTTATGCATACAACACTTGAATAGTTAAATATATAAAGCAAATACTAATAGCTAATAGGAGAGTAATAGAACTTAAAGACTCCACTCTTAAAAATGGATAGATCACTCAAAGAATCAATAAGTAAACAATGGATTTGAACATATACAGAACATTTCACCTAACATCAGCAGAATATACATACTTTTCAAGTGTACACAGGTTATTTACTGAGATCAGTCATATGCTAGACCACAAAACATGTCTCAACAAATTCAAGAAGATAGAAATTAAATCAAATACATTTTCTGAACAGAGTGGTATGAAACTAGAAATCAAGAATAGGAGGAAAGCTGGAAAACCCACAAACATAATGGAATTAGACAACATATTCTTGAACTATTAATTGATCAAATAGAATATTTAAAAAATATGTCTTGAGACAAATTAAAATGGGAACATAGCATACCAAAATATATGGGATGCAGCAGTTCTTAGAGAAAATTTGTACCTATAAATGCATCACTAGGGGAAAAAAAGATCTCAAATAAATAACAACATTACAGCTCAAATAACTAGGAAAAGATAAATAAATTGTGCCCATAGTTAGCAAAAGGAAAAATAAAATTAAAATTTCAGTAAGATAAGAAAAAATAAAATAGAAAAACAGTAGCAAATATTATCAAATCTAAGAGTTGGTTCTTTAAAGAATAAATAAAATTGAAAATATTTTAGCTAGACTAAACAACAAAAGAGAGAAAACTCAAATAAATAAAGCTGTGAATGAAAGAGGAGACATTTTCACTGATACTAGAGAAATATAAAAGATCATGAGACTAATATGAAAAATTATACTCATATTGTATAATCTATAAGAAATTAATAAATTATTTTATATATATTTTATTTATTTCAGAGGAAGGAAGAGGGAGAGAATGAGAGATAGAAACATCAATGATGAGAATCACTGATCTTGCACACCCCCCACTGGGGACCGAGCCCAAACCTGGGCACACACCCTTGACCAGAATGGATCCCAGCACCCTTCAGTCTGCAGGCCAACACTCTCTCCACTGAACCCAACCAGCTAGGGCAAGAAATGAATAAATTCTTGGAAACATACCATCTGCCAAGATTGATTCATGAAGTAACAGAAAATATGAACAGACAGGTAATTATTAAAAAGATTGAATCAGTACTTAGCCCCCTCCTAACAATGAAAAACTTAAGATTAGATGGCTTCACTGGTTATTTCTACCAAACATTTAAAGAAGGATGAACATAATCCTTTATAAAAAATTTGAGGAGGAGGAAACACTCCCAAATTTATTTTACAAGGCCATAATTGTCCTGGTACTTTTGCCATATTAAAACACACCAAAAAAAAAAAAACAAAACAAATACAAGTCAATATTCTAGATGAATATAGATGCAAAAATTCTCAAAAAATATTAATAAACCTAATTGAAGAGTACACTAGCAGGTTATACACAGGATCAAGTGGGATTTTTCCCTGAAATAAAAAATGAAAAGCATTATTCACATAACGCACATCCATCAATGTGATACACTATATGAATAGAAAAATAATAATATAATCACATATAGCATTTGACAAAAGTCAACACCTTTTTATGATAAAAGCTCTAAGAAATTTGGTATGGAGGGAACATCCCTCAACCCAATATGGACAAACCCACAGATAACATCAGACTCAACAGTGAAAGGTTGAAACATTTCTCCCTATGATTAGGATGGCCACTTTCACTACTTCTATTCAACATAGTGCTGGAATTATTGGCAAGAACAATCAAGCAAAGAAAAGAAATAAAGGCATCCAAATAAGAAAGGAAGAAGTAAAATTGTTCCTATTTATAGATGGCATGGTCTTTCTTATACATAGAAAACCCTAAAAACTCCTCTAATAAAATAAAAATTAATAAGAAATTAGTAAAATTGCAAGTATAAAATCAACTCAAAAATTAGTTCCATTTATGTGTAGTAACAAAAATATATCTGAAACGTGATAAGTAGAATAATTCCATTTATGATATTATCAAGAAGAATAAAATACTTAGGAATAAATTTAACTAAGGAAATGAAAATTTTCTAACTGAAAGATGTACTATATTGATTTAGAATCTGAAGACACAAATAAATGGTAAGATATACCAGGTTATTATTGTTAAAATATCTATATCACCCAAACAATATTTCAATGGCATTTTTTATAGAAATAGAACAAACAATTATAAAATTTTTTATGGAACCCCCCCAAAAAAAACTCCAAATAGCCCAAGCAATCTTGAGAAAGAACAGAACAGGAGGCCTCACACTTCCTGATTTCAAAATATAGTACAAAACAATAGCAATCAAGACAGTATGGAACTGGCATTAAAAAAAACACAGACACATAAAACAATGGAAAAGAATCAAGAACCCATAGATAAGCCCATGCTTATATAGTCAATCAATGTTTTCTAAAGGAACTAAGACACATAACAGCAAGAAGATACTCTCTTTGATAAACAGTGTTGGGAAAAATTCCTAGTTATATAAAAAATGAAATTAGACCCCTACTTTACACCATTTACAAAATTTAATTCAAAATTGTTTTAAAATGTAACTGTAATACCTGAAACTATAAAACTCCTGGAAGAAAGCATAGGAAGTAAGCTCCTTGACATGGGATTGGCAATGAGTTTTAAATATAATAGCAAAAGCACAAACAACAAAAGCAATAACCAACAATTGGGACTAGATCAAACTTAAAAGCTCCTGCCCAGAAAAAATGACAATCAACAAAAGGAAAAAGCAACCTACAAACGGAACAAAAAATTTTCAAGCTATCTATCTAATAAGAGGTTAATAATACAAATATACAAGGATCTCATACAACTCAATAGCAATAATAATAATAATCCATACACACACACACACACACACACACACACACACACACACGGCCAATAGGTACATAAAAGGTGTTCAACATCATTAATCATAAGGGAAATGCAAATCAAAACCACAATTAGATATCACCTCATACCTGGTAGAATGGCCATTATAAAAAAGACAAAGATAAGTGCTGGTGAGGATTTTGCAAAATGGAAATATTTGTATATTTTTTTGTTGGGAATGTAAATACATACAGTTACTATGGAAAACAGTATAAAGTTTCCTCAAGAAATTAAAAATAGAGCTATCATATGATCCAGCAATCCACATTAGGTATATATATATATATTAGAGAGCTGGTGCACAAAAATTTGTGCACTCAGCGGGGGGAGTCCCTCAGCCCAGCATGTGCTTTCTCGCAGTCTGGGACCCCTTGGAGGATCCACCTGCTGACTTCCTGGGGGATCAGGCCTAGGCTGGAAGTCCGAGAGCCCTCGGGGGATGTCCACTTGCCCGTGGGGAGAAGGCCTAAGCTGCAGTTGGATATCCTTAGTGCTACTGAAGAGGTGGGAGAGGCTCCTGCCATGACCACTATGCTGGCAGCCAGCCTAGCTTGTGGCTGAGCAGAGCTTCCTCTGTGGGAGCTCACTGAGCACCAGGGGGAAGCTCCTGCATTGACCGCCTGCCCCCTGGTGGTCAGTGTGTGTCATAGTGACCAGTCATTCCCAATGATTTTGCTGGGCTGGTGGGTGTGGCTTACCCCGTCCCAGAGAAACGGTTAATTTCAATATTACGCTTTTATTAGTTAAGATAATTATAGCTAGTCCTCAACATTCTATTTCTGCCCCTAACATAAGTATACATTATTCTTATCTATAGGCACAGTGATGTTCTATATCAGATTTCTAGAACTTATCTTACATAACTAAATTTTACACACATCGATTAACAATTGCCCATTTTCCACTTAAAACTGAACAATGGATGGGTCCTGGGTGCCAGTCACTACTTGAGCCAATTAAGCAGAGACACAGTTGAATAATGTATGAGTATTTATTGCAATAATTCTGGCACTATGGGAGAGCAGCATGTCATCCACACAAGTCTGCTCTATACCCTCTTCCCATCTCCATAAGTCAGCTGCTTATATTGGTAGAAGGACAAAAGTTACATGGGGAAGTAGGAATCCCAGGCATGGGGAAGTATGCAAGATATAATCCTTACAGGTTACAGGCGATGTGGGCTGGGGGTCCAAAGGGCGGTGCCTCAGGGACCAGATTGTTTTGGCAGCAAGGTTGTTCATCTTCCCATGATGACAGAAAGTTCTCAGAATAGGAGAATGCTAACTCCTCCCATGTCTGGGCTTACAGCTCTCGGCAAGGTCAGAATGTACTTTCTCCAATCAAAACAGAACAATCACAGTAAATAGAACATGATTAATACTTCTTATAACTATAGCTACTCCCCACTATTCTATTTCTGCCCCTAAAAAAAAAAAAAGTAAGCCAGTCATAGATTTGCTTCCTCTTATTCTTATTCGGGAACTTTCCATCTCTTTTGCCTCCACACCCCTTACCCACCTCCACTGCTTTATTTTTCTTCTCTTTTTCTCTCATCAGTCCTCTGAACCCATCCCCTACAGGGTGATTAAAATTCTGCTTTGGCTGCAGGGTCAAGAGATGGCCCATTGCTAACCCTGCACCCACCCTACCCTACCAGTTCTAGTAAAGCACACATAAATGCAGCATGGTTGAGCAGAGAAGAGCAGTGCCCAAATGACAGGAGAACTTCCTTTTATCCCATCACTGCCTTTTGCCCTCTGAGAGACTTCAGCCAGTGAATACTGAACAGATTTAACAGGAGTATCTCAAAAGTATCTTTCAGTTCTAGCATCTCAAGGTTCAATCTTTCTAAGACTAATAAGACTTTGTCTCTCTCTCACTCTCCCTCCCCTTACCTCCTCCCACCCTCTCAAAATATCAATGGGAAAAATATCCTCAAAAAAAATAATAACCTCAGGTTAGGATTAACAAAACAAAATGATTTTTCTATTTTTTTAGAGAGAGGGAGAGGAAGGGGGGAAGAGAGAGAGAGAGAGAGAGAGAGAGAGAGAGAGAGAGAGAGAGAGAGAGATATTTGTTATTTCACTTATTTATACATTCATTGGTTGCTTCTGGCATACCCTCTGACCCGGGATCAATCTCAAAACCTGAATGTATGGGGAGGACACTCTAACCAACTGAGCTAACCAGCCAGGGCACTTTTAAAATGCAGAAGCATGAAGGTAATGGTGGAGATTCTAGAACCAAATGAAGTCTGGGGTTTTACCATTCAAAAGAGGAAGGAAAAATGTTAGAAATGGAGACAGAAAAGGGTGAGAAGGGATCTATACACAAGCTGGTATATACACATCAAATGAAGGAGATGTGAAGAGAGATGGACAGGAAGGCGTGAAACACAAGCAATTAGAGGCAGTTTGACTTCCTTATGAGGAGACAGAAAGAAGCTAGGTGGATAGGGAGAGGACGAGGGGTGGGAGGGGGTGAGAGGGGAGAGGGGGGTGGAAGTAGAACCTAAAATTTTAGCTAGGTTGAAGTTACTAAGGCAACCCAACTGGGTGGGAAAGAAGGGCATGTGAGGGAGAAGCAAGCTTTAAAATGTATGGATGTTGCTAAAACAGGTAGCTTACAAATAGCCAATTACAAGTTAGTGGGGCTTATAAACCAATCCCAAGGATGTTGCTAAGGCAGAATTCTTTGAAAGGACAAATCAGGAGCTAGCAAGGCTATATCTACCCCCAACACACACACATTCCACCCCACACCCCACACCCCACACCCCCCCACACACACACTCCCCCCACCCACCCCCCCAAAAAAGAAAGAAAGAAAACTTGCTACCTCTCTCTCTCTTTTCTTTCTGGGGCGCAAAGAATCTCTGACGTTCCTTTGGTGGGGGAGTACATCCCTGCACTTATGGCCATGTGGGATACTATACATGAACTAAATCACTCAGGTGTACTACACCCGACTGTAACATGGTACAGAAGCTCTTGACACTGGCCTGCTTTTTACTCTCCTGGAATACTAGCTGCACCTTTTCCAGGACTGGTTTCTCTCACTAAACTTTGTCGTTTTGTGAGACTATGAACTCAGACTACCCACATTTTGGTTTCACTTCCAGTTTTAGGGAATTCAGAAGGCATAGCTAAGGTGTATAATGAGTTTAAGATTAAAAATAGGAGATAGGGAAAGTGTAAGAGACTGGCTATATGGTGAAGAGTTCAGATACACCCCACCACCATCAACCATACTCTTCAGAGGAAATAGTTGTAGTGCAAAGGGGAACTAATGTGAGATGTTTCTAATTTAAATCACGTCATAGCATGAAGTTATGTATCTTCAGCTTATGTGTTAAACAAATGCGTAATGTATTTGCTGTCCACTTTAGGCCTGGCGCTATACAGGGGTCCTGGAACAAGGTGTGAATAGAGGCACATGCAGCCCTGGCCCCGTGGCAGCAGTTAGTCACAGTGTGGTCCCCATGTGCCAAGGTTGAGGTTTGATCTCTGTGAGGGCACCTGCAAGAGGCAGCCAATGAGTACATGGATGGATGGAACAGCAAATCTATGTTTCTCTCTCTCTCTCTCTCTCTCTCTCTCTCTCTCTCTCTCTCTCTCCCTTTCTCTCTCTCCCTCTCTCTAATTTAAAAAATATATAAAAAGAAATGGATGTCTTGGCAGGTTGCTCAGTTGGTTGGAGTATCATCTCATGCACCAAAAGTTTGCGGATTTGATCTCTGATCGGGTGCTAGGGAGCCAACCAATAGATATCTCTCTCTCTCTCTCTCTCTCTCTCTCTCTCTCTCTCTCTCTCTCTATCTCTATCTCTCTCCCCCCCCCACACACACACACACACCTATCTCTTTCTCTCTCAAAATAAATAAATGCACCTTTGGGTGAGGGTAAAAAAAAATGAAGGCACATGTGCTTAGCCTAATGACATCTCTCTCTTCTGTAAGAAACTTGACAAATGCTAATGACTTCACAACACAGCAACACAGTACCTCTTTCCTAGCTGAAACCTGTGCAAACACATGTGCATTACTAGGAGCTGAAACAAACCATGAATAGAAAGACATTGTCTTCCCTGCTTGGTGACACTTTAGGGGGCAGAAAGGTCAAAATTACTGTGGCAGTTTAGTCAGTTGTCACTATGCTGCATCCATTCATGAGCATGCCAGCAGGCTGTCCACAAAAACAAGCCTCTCTGATTCTGCAGGCTTCACTCCTGGCATTAGACTCTCCAGCAGTACAACTGCACTTAAGTACAATCACAGACACTTGTGCCTCTTATTATTTTCTGAATTACATAAAGGCCACTTGAGTAGATGTTAAAAAGAAGAAAAACTATTGGCTGCTCCTTGGCATCTACAAATTCAATGTAGGAAATCATAATAACCATGCTGTTTACTTTCAGAGCTGTCAGGTTGAACCGCTACCTCAAATTCAGAAACTTTAATTCTCTTTACAAAATAAAAGATTTCCCCTGCTGTGGTCTACTGCAGTGAGAAAACGTCCAATTTCCCAAACCCATCACAAGTCACCCACTCTAGCTTTTGGAAAAGATGCAAATGTTCAATTATTTCTTTCAGCTGTACCACCTCTCAAGATGCTCATGCACACAATTATCTTAAACAGTCTGTTTTACAGTACAGAGAATGTACATTTCAGAGCAGTACAAATGTGGTGTACATCTCCTAAACAGTCTTTTCACTAATCCCTTTACCATCTTCATCACAATAACCTTCCCAAATCCAGTAAGTAAAATATAACCTCTACTAAATTTCTCCCTTAACATATGTGCACACCAGGTTGTGATACTGACATATGGTCATGTGTTTATGCTTCACACAAATAGTGCAGCTGTATCCTTTGGAATAAACACTCAGGGACACACAGTGAATTTTGTTTTCATCAAGGTTGCCTTAAATAAATCTCCAAAGGAGACTAATAACATGTAACTTTGGACTTCAAATTGTTAAAGGTTGTCATGTGCTAAAATAAAATGTGAAGTCAGTATGAAAGCCCACAGTGAAGGTGAGTTTAAAGGAAGTGTTACAAAATTAAGAAAAAAAAGAAAAACAACATCAATGTTTCAACAACATGATAGATTAAATGTGCAACCTATACAAGCAAGGAAAATCATACCTGCTTTCTGGTTTTTAGGGTTTAGGAAAAAGATCTTTTTTCATTGTTAAGGGCAACAGGGTTATGTCTCTCAATCTTTCTTATTCTGCTCTGAATTAAAGAGAAAAGAAGTGAGAAGCAGTGAATTTAAGAGAGACACCAAGAAGGTAATTTTACCTCTCAAGAGGGCACCCTCTTTATTAAAAGTCAGAAAGATAAAAATGTATTCTAACTCTCTATCCAATTATTTTGAGAACCTTAAAAAAAGAGAGAGCTCTGAAAGGAAATGTAAGAAGTAATCAATAAGAAACTCATAAATATAAACATTAAAATAGATTTAAAAAATTTCTTCCTAGACACCCAAGATAATAAATACCCATTCTCTTCTCCCCTCTTTGGTTACACTGGGGTTGAGACAGCATTGCACAGTAGTGTAGTCAGAAGCCGGCAACTTTGGTTTCCTGCTGAAGGGGCTGCCTCCCTACTGAATGCTGCCAAGGTTCTCCCTGCACCCAGTTGCCACTTTCTCCTCCTTCTGTGGAACAGCCACAAACAGCGAGCATGTTAGGAACTCAATGAAAACCATTCTTTCCACTCCTCAGCTGCTGAAGGCTGTGTAAATATCTGTACCCCAATTTTGGTCAACATGTAGTAGAGTCAGGCCCGGAACCCAATTATTTTCACTGCCTTTGCTCAGCTCTGCTCATGCTACAAGGTCAACCCCATGCTCTCCTCATATTAGGAATTCTTCTCCAGCCTCTTCTTGTTTAGTATTTGCCTCAGACATGTCCTATATCATCTCCAAGACTATAAACGTGTTAGCTGATGGGTGTTGGAACCAAGTCAATGCCAACAGGAAGCCTCAATTTGGGGCATCATATAGAATCAAACTTTATTCAGTGCAAACAGTTCAATTTTGGTACAGCACAGCTGTGAGAATAGCACAGCTATGGTTTAAGTGTTAAATAGTTCAGTTATCAACCAGCACAGATGTGGAAAATCATGACTATGAGACAGCTTTGAGGTGAGACCCCCTCTGATTACGCAGCTCTGCTCTGCTCCAGTTTGCTCCACTCTGCCCTGTTCCGTTCTGCCCAGCTCTGCTCAGCTCCATTCTGCCCTTGACCAGCAAGATGTCTTCAGTGTTGGCAATTTAGCCCCAGTCAGGGAAACACATTCTTTCAGAAAAGGGAAAGTGCGCTCTCTGGGCCAGAAGGGAGCTGGCTTATATAGACAAAGTCCCCACCCTTGGTCTCTAATTGGCCTGTCCTCATGCAAATGAGGATTTCAAATCTTCCCAATTGGATTGGTACAAAATGCAATTGTCCTGACTGTTTAGAATGCAGCCACTCTGATTGGTCGGTGAAGATGCTGACGGAGATATAGCTGTGCAGCTCCAACTGGATGAGGAAAGCTTCAGTCCCAGTTGAAATAGGATTTCAGGAGCTCCAGATGGCAGAACACAGTACAGGCAGGCAGTCAGTGCAGGCTTTTTCCTACAGCACAGTTCCTGTGAAAAGTTTGTGTGTAGAAGTGACTGGGAAGCTCTGCTTCTTAAATTTGAGCCAGCTAGCCACCAGGAGCCCTTCTTGGTGGGTATCTTCCTTCTCAGGGTCCACACCTATTAAGTGGAGAGATAGCCAGCTATTGAGATTTTATTCTCATTAAAACAAATGCTAAATGAACGACTACATTCCTTTCAGCAACCTTACATCAATATGTGAAATATTTAGTTGTTACATGAGGAACAAAGATAAGAGAGGTGACTAATACCACCTGGATGGTTTGAACATTGGTCGGCCCTACACATCAGAAGACCTCAACTGCTTGTGGTTCCCCAACCGCTCTTATGCCTCTAAGCAAATACTTATGCTGTTTCCCTGCCTTAGGCATCCCCACCCCACTGACAATGCCATCTTCCAGGTCTCCTGGCCCTATTCATCCTTTTATTACTCAGCTCAGATATCAAAACCTTCAAGAAACTTCCCCCACTTCCTGTCCTCCATCACAGCATCCCCAACAAGGATTTGGACTTCTCGTCTTAGTTCTCATAACACCTTAAGCATGTTGTTCTCATAACATTTACACCATCCTTTGTAACTGCCTACTTTCTTGTCCACTCCCCCACTGGACTGTGATGATCTGTGCAGCAACTTTATTCATCTCATCCTGCACTCTCAAACTTCCTGGAGGAAGTTAGAACTTGGTAACTGTTAATTATATTAACTGAATGGAGAGCAATATACGGAAAAGGTTCAAGTCCCACTGTGTCTATTCACATGTTTTATTTAATGCTGGTCTTGTTTAGAGATAAAAGAATCCCTTTCATCTGTTAGAATGGTGCCTGGCATATAATGGGAAGGCAATAAATATTTTTTTAGTGAATAACAAAGTACTACCTAATAGTTATCTTGGATTCTGACACTGTAGTCTTCTAAGGAGGAAGAAAAGTTTATATAACATTTATGTATGTATTTGCATAGGCAAAGACTCTACTTTGGTAAGGATCAAATTCAACACTACAATTACCCCAAACAAAGTGAGGAAAATTCTCTTCAGGCTGATTGTGCTGGAGAATCTGCCCTCTTGAAAGAGAGAAAAGGAGGGAAACTAGCCACACTGCATAGTATAACTGTAGCCATTAGTTACTGGCTATTGAGAAATTGAAATGTTGTTCATCTGAATACAAAACATCTCACTAATAATTTATGTTTATTACATGTTGAAACTTTAATATAGTTTATATATTGATTTAAGTAAAATGTTCTATTAAAATTAATTTTACTGTTATTTTAATTTTTCAGTGTCACTACTAGAAACTTCAGAAGTACACATGCAGCCCACATTATGTTTCTATAGGCTAGTGCTGCTCTAGGACCCTTTAAAAATTATTTGCTTCTATATTCTTCCTATCTTTGGTAACAAAGCTTTGGAATTTATGACACTGAAACTCTCTTTATTCAAAGCCTTTCTCTAGTTCACCTTTCTAAGCCAATTAAACCAAAACCTATTCATTCAAAACATTGCCATCTACTGAGACAAAATAGTAATAGCCTTGGAAGCAATTTCACAGCTAGAGTCCTGGCACAAGCGTCTCTCTCTTCTGCTCATATTTACGTTTAAGCAAATATACAGTGACCCCAGAGTGAGATCGTTGTAAGAGTTGCTGAATTTTAACCTCTGATGGCCTCATGTGTACCCCTGGCTGCTTTCCCTCTCCTCTTATGTGATAGCACAGGATATCATATTTTGGCAAGTTGAGTATCCCGCTGAGGGGGAGGGGAAGGTTGTAGCACCAGAGTGCTTCCTATAAGAGGTGCTCTTCATAAGGGGGTTCCCACAGATCCTCCTTTGGGGACTACAGTGTTCAGAGCCTGCCTTCACACCTAAAGGTATTTTCAATGCTTCCAAGTGAAGTCTCCAAATCAATTTATATTCTTAAACACATTGTAACACCTCAACACCTGAACCCCAAGTTTCCCAGTGGCCTCATTGGAGCCTTTTTTCATAGCCACACTAATAGAACCTGCCCAATGGGTGGAGAGTGAGGGGCAGATGAAAAGGAAGATTAAAGTTGACACAAACCAATCCTCTGACAGAAATTTTGAGAACCTACCCAACCCCATTCTCAAACATACTCAAAATGGAAACAGTAGTCTATGGAAATATATTTTCAAAACTTGTATCAGCTATTTTTGTAGATGACACTAGTACTTCCTATTGACTATATCTTAAAAGAGAATTAGTACTTAATAATAAACTGCTTAATTGTTTATAGACCAACAAAAATTGGTGCTGGCCATTTTGGTTAATTACATATTACGTACGTATGTTTCTATGTGTG
Source organism: Murina feae (assembly GCA_004026665.1). NCBI lineage: Eukaryota > Metazoa > Chordata > Mammalia > Chiroptera > Vespertilionidae > Murina > Murina feae. Next base: position 17,741 of record PVJC01014782.1, read on the forward strand.
TGGTCATGAATGACTATGTGTGCACATATGACACTCACTTTCCCTTCAAATATCAAGCATTCTTTTTGTGAAGTAGGATTCTAGGTCATTTCTGTTTTGTTTTTGTTTTTATATTTTCCAATTTTTCCATATGATAAGAAAGGAAGTAGAGATAAGAGAATGAGAGGTGGAGGGAGAGAGGGAAATAGAGAGAGAAACTGCTATCTCAAAGGTACCTCTTTCAAAGAAGGAAGTGAGTCTTATTAAAAGCCCTCTCTCCAATAGCTGGGAGGAAACACCCAAGAAAACTCAATAATATGCTTACGGGGTCACACATCCCTCTCTTATGCCCTGAACTAAGGACATTTTTCCCCAGAAGGAATGAGGTAGCATTACATGCAGTAAAGGTCATTTTTCTTTTACACTCATTTAAGACAAAAGCCTTTTAACATTCTTCTAGTATTGCCTAACCTAAGGCTCAGCTGGAAACTAGTTTTTTTAATGCTAATTCTCCAGGTCAACCTTCAAATGCTCAGAGGTAATAATTTTAAAAAGAACAACAACAAAATTACTAACGGAGCTTTGCATTGGTTCTCCCTACCCAGCAGGCACACAAAGATTGCTCTATGGTCACTGAAAATCAATTCTTTCCAGAATAATACTGAGATCATAGCCCTGCTAGCAGGAAATAGAAAGGTCTGGAAATTCAATTTACATACATGCATTTTAGGTATAAAAAATGACACAATGTCAGAATCCCCATGGTGCCTCAGAACCTGCAGCTTCTGGACTAGCCCCTGGTATGAAAGACTGATTCTCATTCTGCAGGTCTATGGGCTGAGCACCAATTTATGTGGATTGATGGCCCTTTATTTACTCTGGCTTACAGGCTGTGACCATTTGAAACTTCAAAATGGATGAAGTCAAACATAACAGCCACTTTCGTTCAATGAAGCAGCAAGACAAGACTGTGTAAGCCAAGCATTCCCTCAGAAAAGAAAATGCTCTGTCTAGACGGATCCCTCAGGCTCTCGGATCTCCGACACACTGCATCCGAGTGCAGACCAGAGGATCTGTGCTGAGCACAGATGAAACCTGAGGATGCTGCTTTTCTAGCTAAAATATACAGCTTTAAAAAATTAGCAATCCATGTAAGTCTGTTCATTTAATAATTAACTTTAAAGTGTTTATTCTAAATACATAGAACTGTATTCTAAAGTTTAAGAGTCTTGTTACAGTGTTGTTTCCAATTTTAAAAAAAGAATTGGTTACTAAATTATAAATGATTAAAATACTGGAATAACACAAAATCATTAAAAAATCTCATTTTAGCTCTGTCCTATGTGGCTGGAGTGTGATTAGTTGGAGCAATGTCCTGTGTACCCAGTGGTTTCACGTTTGATTCCCAGTCAGGACACACCCAGATTGAGAGTTCTATCCCTATTCAGGGTGCATATGGGAGAAGACCAATCAATGTTTCTCTTTCTCTCCCTCTCCCTTCCTATCTCTCTAGAATTAAACAAACAAACAAACCAAAAAATATATCCTCAGGTGAAGATTAAAAAATAATAAAATCACAAATTAAAATATAGAGATATCACATAAAAATTTTTCAAATTGTATGACATCAAATGTATGTATTAATACAGATGAGCTATATTGGTTTAATAATACAATATAGATGAAAATGTAGATATAAGTACGTTAAAAAACACTAAAATTATACACACAAAAAGGTTGATTATAGATGTTTCATTGTGGAATTATGAGTGATTTTTTAAGTTCCCCTATGTGTTTCTATGTTTTTCTCAAATTTTTAAGTTAACATAATGTATATGTAAGAAAAAATATCCATAACTAGAGTCAACATAAATTTCTATCTCAACATATATCTCTGTTTATTGACTATCAACATCCACTAAGGTTTAAAAAATATTCACATATAACACATACCTTATTATAACAATGCATCCTCCATGTCTGGGGTGGCTGAGCTCCACAGGGCCATGGAAGCAAGGCCTTGACTAGGTGAAATATTAGCAGCAGTCAACCTGACGTTTCAAAGCAGGGAAGGTAGGAAGCCTGCAACACTTTTAAGTAGTATCACTTAGATGTTTCATGCACTGACAGCATTTATGAACATTATAATGATCAAAAAATATGAACTATCAATTACCATTAATGAGCAAATTCTTATTAATCACAATTTGAATAAGGACGAAAATTGGCCACCTTCAGGAATATTATTTCAATCAGGCATAAGTTTAAAGAGGTGGGAAAAGAAAGAAAGCATGAAGATGGAAAGACCCTTGATACATCTATCTTTGTTCCTCCAACCCTGTAAGTGAACCAGAAAAGAAAATCCAGCAAAATGCCTAGATTAATGATTTCCCAATATATTGAGAGGTAATTTGGAAAGTTTAGAGCTGTGAGAATACCCTGTCCTAACTTTACTTATGGCTATGAAACAATAAAGACTTTCCTGAGTTAGAGAACAATTTTACAAGTCTTAGACAAATTCCAAAAAGTTTCATGTGTGACTACTGAGAATTGCATTTAAGAACCTCTAAAATTTGTATGCAGAATTACATTTATATTGACTTTTGGGGCATTTTGTAATGAATTTCTAGTTATTCCCCACTTGCATATCTACTTTATAGAATACTAGAGGCCCAGTGCATGAAATTCATGTACTGGGGGGACAGGGGTTGTTTCTTAGCCCAGCCCACATCCTCTCCAATCTGGGATCCCTCTCACAATCCAGGACTGCTGATTCCTAATTGCTCACCTGCCTGTCTGCCTGATTGCTCCTAACTGCCACCCCCTGCCAGCCTGGTCACCCTTAACTGCCCCCCTGCCAGCCTGATCATTCTTAACTGCCCCCCCCAGTTGGCCTGGTCAGCCCTTACTGCCCCCTGTGGCAGCCTGGTTGCCCCATACAGTCTGCTGTTCAGTCATTTGGTCATCATTCACTAACCTCCTACTGGCCTGGTTGCCCCACATAACCTATTGTTTGGTCAACCATCTGGTTATTTTGGTTGTGATGGCCCCTGGATTTTTATATATTAGGATACTTATATACTATACTATATTATAAAATTACTAGAGGTCCAGTGCATGACATTCGTGTACTGGGGGGAGGGGTCCCTCAGGCCAACCTGCACCCTTTCCAATCTGGGAGCCCTCAGGAGAGCCCTCTCCAATCCAGGAATTTCTGTCTGTCTTTGCAAACATATGAGTGAATTGTCTGAGATCCCAACTCACTTTGGTTTGTTGCTCACAGAATAATAGAGGCATTTATTTTTTCTTTGCTTCATTGTTGGAGATTTCCTGGAAGTTTTAGGGTAGCTTCCCTTTCATTTTTCCTAGACACTCTGATTTTACTTATGTCTCTCACCTTTGCTTTCCCTCCATCCCCCTCCACAACAGTAACATGCTCCAGGCTCACTACGCTCTAGTGTCTAGGAGATTCATCTGCCACCAGAACTATGATTCCCAGCATTCCTGGTGCTCCACATGCTCTGGGCTTCTGCTTCCAGTCCTGGGGCTGCCACCAAAACTACTATTCCCAGAATTTCTGATGCTCCCAGCTATCTTGGTTTCCCCTTCCTGCTCTGTCTCTGTCCCATAGCCTCCCACTCTGCCAAGTCCTCCAAGCTGCCAGCTCTCCCTCTCTGCTCTCCATCTGGTGGCTTGGGGAGCCAATTTCCCTAAGCCACTCCACTCTCTGCCAGCTCTCCCACTCTGCTCTCTGCCCAGCACCTGTATATACAAATTAACTCCCCATCTTTGTCAGGTTAATTTGCATACTCAGTCCTGATTGGCTAGTGAGCATAGCAGAGGGATGGTCAATTTACATGTTTCTCTTTTATTATATAAGATAGTCTAATATACTATCTTTGCTAATATATATATATATATATATATATATATATATATATATAAAATAAAAGAGTAATATGCAAATTAGGCATCATTCTGTTACACCACAAGCCATGCCCACCTACCACACCCACCAGCCAATCAGAAGAAAATATGCAAATTAACTCAACTAAGATGGCGGTGGCTACAGAACTGGAGTTTCCCCAGGCAATGGAGAAAGTCAGGGACCTGAGGGCCCTGAGCTCTACTCAAGGCTACAAAGTTTCAATTATAGAAGTTAAATAAATCCCAGATACCTGCTTCCAGCCAGGCACCCCAGTAGGGACCCAAACCCTGAAGGGCTGTGAGCAGCCTGAAAATGACCCTCAGTCCCTCACCCAGGCTGGCCACACCCCCATGGGGTGAGGGTCCCCACTGGAGGGGCTTGGCAAGCCTGCAAACAGCCATCAGCCCCTCACCAGACTGGCCAGGCACACCAGCAGGTGGATATCCCCCGATGGGTCCCAGACTGCGAGAGGGCACAGGCCGGGCTGAGGGACCCTCCTGAGTGCACAAATTTTTGTGTACCAAGCTTCTAGTGTGTGTATGTATGTGTGTGTGTGTGTGTGTGTGTGTGTATATATATATATATATATATATATATATATATATATATATATATATGTCTAAGTGACCAAAAGACTAGTCGATCAGTTGCTATGATGCCCACAGACCATCAGGGAGCATATGCTCAATGCAGGAGCTTGCCCCTAGTGGTCAGTGCTCTCCCACAGCCAATCTCCTGCGGCTGGCTGGCCAATCTCCTGTGGCCCCTCCTCCAAGCCAGCTGGCCCCCTCAATTGACCCAGATCACTGGCCAGGCCCAGGAACCCCACCCATGCACAAATAAGTGCATCAGGACTCTAGACTATAATAATAAAAGGCTAATTGGACTGGATGTTCTTCTGGACATCCTTCCTTCTGGACAAAGCTGTAGTGGATGGGGGCTGGGGCAGAGGCAGCAGAGAGCCCTCAGCCATAGTGGCACCACGTGGGAGCTGGGACCAAGGCCCTTGGCACAAATTTTGTGCATCAGGCCGCTAGTCTATATATAAAAGCCTAAGTGACTGAACAACCAAACTACCAAACATCTAGTCAACAGATCGCTATGATGTACACTGACCAGGTGGCAGATGCACAATGCAGGAGCTGCCCCTTAGTATTCAGTGCACTCTCACAGTCACCTTCTTGCAGCCAGCCAACCTCCCTCAGTCCCTCACCTCCAGCTAACCTCCCATGGTTCCTCCCCCTGGTGCCTCTCATGGTCCCTCCCTCTAGCAAACCAGCCTCCCTGATTGGCCCTGATCACTGACCAGGCCAAGGGACCCCACCTGTGCACAAATTCATGCACCGGGCCTCTAGTGTCATATGTAAATCTCATATAATACATATTATTACATAAATGTCAGAAGCATTATTAAATATATTCTAAAACTAATAGATCAAGCAGCACACTATTTGGTATTTATTGTGTTAGCTCCAATAGCAGGAAGTGTTCTAACAGTTTGTTTGATCAATTGAAGCCTAAATTCAATGGTGGCCTTTAAGTAATGAGTTGAGGTATGGAAATGTCTCTGTCATACTGTAATTCAAGGAAATTGGAGGTTTAAGTAGTTGGAAATGTGGAAGTGGGCCTCTTCTGTGCAAGACTCATCATTACTTCCAACCCATGGAAAGTGAAGGGAAACACAAAGCCACAGCACAGAGCCAGCACCCCAAGAAGAACTTTGTGTGGCTGTCCAACATAAACTGGGGATGATGATAACAGATTTTGCCCTTGACTTAGATTCTCTTATTTCAACAGAAAGAATGATATCTCAGGGTAGCAGGGACATAGGTATGAGGCTCAGCTATCAGAGACAAAGTTGGCCCAATTCAGTAGCAATCAGAATTTACTGACACCTAGAAATCTATACAGATTTAATGATGCTCCCTATTAATTGAATAGTTGGGTAACTTACAAAAATATTCCTTGATTAACATAATCCATAAATCACTATGTGTGATCACAAACAACAAACTAAAAAGCTAAGGTGTGAGTATGATTTCACATCCAGACCTAAATCAGTTCCACATTCTGAACCCCTTGAGTGAGAAAATAGGGAATTATTAGTGTTGGACTCTAAAACATGGCCTCAAGGAAATACCGCAAATCTTCCCTAATTTTTCCCAGAAAAACCTTTAGTATATTAAAGGGTTATTGTGTGAATAACAGATGCCCAGATCTTTATGGGATTATGATATATTAGTTCTGAATTGACACTAAGCCCAGGTGACTCAAATTCCATTGTGATTGAATGACTACAGTGGAGCTTATGAAAAGACAATTGATAGACAGAATCTTGGTCTAAGTTTATCTCACAGTGGCTCCTGTGGGCTCATAGTCTATTCTATGCTTAATTCCCTAGCTTCCACATTAATAATTGAAGTATTTTCCACATTGCTTCCCTGAGCTAAAGAATAAGAACTATCACAATAGAAAGGGTGAAGTAAGGCCCCTGAAACTGAAACTGCCTGAAAAATGATGAAGCAAAAGTAATACTGCATTTCTGAGAAAAATTGCAGTTTAGAGTTAACATAGAAGACATTAAAGATGCAAGAATTGTGAAGCTAAATGAAGCTTCTGGAATGACTATGAATTATTATAAACCTAATCAGTTATGATTACCAATGGCCAATTAGTACAATTAGAAGCAGTTTTGCCTTCACCTGGTAGAGATAGAACCATTGTTTGACAACATACTCCACAGAGACCTAGATAATCAGATCAAGCATGTTAATGACAATACCAGGAAATACCAAGTAGCCCTGTTACCCCGGTGTAGGAATGAAGATGATAAAACTTATTAAATTCAGGAGCATAAATCTTTAGTGACATTACTACAGATTGGTGGTTTGGGTAGCATATTATTAATCTCTTGTAAAAGAAAGTTATTGCACTTGGCACTGACTATAAGAACAATAAAAATACAATATACATTATAAATACAGTATATATATATATATGTGTATATATATATATATTCAAATAAGTGTGTGTATAGATAGATAGCTATGTACAAAGTCACTCTAAATAAATAAAGAGATGCCAGTTATTTTTTAGAAGACCAAATAGCTGATGCAACCATTGTGAGGTAGAATACAGCTTGGCTTATAACAGGAAGGGAGAGAAAGCTGGGGGGACCACAGAGTAGGGATCAGGAAGGAAAGTCAGTGTGTGGTAAGGCCCAGGGGTTATCTGGAACCAACTCACAGGCTTCAACAGTAACAGTGAAGATTTTCCATGTGGCCCTGGGGGAAGGGTGACGAGGACTGTTGTGGTTTGATTTGTTTAAAAACAGTGAATCTGGCTTCAATGTGAAGACTTCAGAAAATAAAATTAGGAAAATAAGAGGCATTAATTTGTCAGAGAAAAGAAAGGAAAATAATGGTAGAGTTGGGGTAATATTTATATTGAAGGTTCTAGTGAGCATTATGTTACTTATTATGTTGACTTATTTATTGAAAAATTATGTATTTATACTGTTATCATTATCAAAAGTCTCAAGGTCCATTTGATTGGTTTCATGCAAGCTGCCATGTCACTATTTACTGAATGCAAACAGAATGACAGCATATAGGCTGTGAGGGAAAGTGCCACTATTAAAGATTAATAATCATATTTTTAGTTTAGATAGAAACAAATAATAATCCAATATGACGGACCAACCCAATGGGCCATCTTACATTGCCCCAGAATGTAAGCACACACCCAACTTTGGAGAAAACTGGCTTAAGGGGTATTCAGTGGTACGGAGTTAATGAAAGTTTAGAAAAATTGAACAGAAGTGTGTTCTATTTGCAAACCTCCTGGGAAAAGATAGAGTTTTGGGAAACTGAGTAATAAACTCCTTTCTCCAACATCCTAAATGTGCTCAGATCCTCAGAGGGTACAAAAAAAAAAAAAAAAAAAAAGCCCAGCTTTCAACCTCTGTCTTTCGCCTCTGTCTCCACCTCTGTCTCTTTCCACCTCTGTCTTTTCCCATCTCTTTCTTTCTCTGCCTTTTCCATAAATCTGCACTAAAACAAACCAGTAGTACAATGCTCAGTCAACAATTCTGTGGAAATCAGAGTTGCACTTGAGGAGCAAGGGCACGGTTATCCAGGTGATGGTGAAGAGTAATGGATCATTATCTGGGCTTAAGAATTTGTGAGGTAAGAACTTCACATGACACTGCCTCCCTGAACATTGTGGTCATCCCACTGTCTGCAGACTAGGAAATCTGGGCTCAAAGGATTGAAGTGAATATGCAAAGGTTTTACATCATTCAATGCATATTTTAAATGTCTACTCATTGATAATACTTAATCTTCTTATTTATTACTTTTAAAAATTACAGTAGTTCCTCCTATATGTGGTTTGCTTTCTGCAGTTTTAGTTACCCTACGTCAACTTCAGCCTGAAATATTAAATGGAAAGTTGAAGAAATAAACAATTTATGCTTTAAATTGTGCGCTGTTCTGAGTAGTCTGAAGAAATCTTGTATCATCACTCTTGTCTTACCCAGAACATGAACCATCCTTTAGTCCAGCACATCCATACTGTATACTCTACTTGCCTATTAGTCACTTAGCAGCTTCTCGGTTATGCAGTTGACCATTGCAGTATCACAGTGCTTGTGTTTAGGTTACCTTTGTTTTACTTATAATGGCCCCAAAATCATTCATTTAACTTTTATTACAGTATCTACTCTAATAAAAGACTAATATGGAAATTAACCATCTCTCTGAGATGCCTAAGCCACACCCAACAGCCAATCAGAGCGGCTGTATGCAAATTAACCCAGCCAAGTTGGAGGTCAGCAGTCACGGAGCGAGCAGCAGTGGGGGTGGGGTGGGCAGCTGCGAGCGGCAGTGGGGGCGAGGCAGGCACTGGTAGGGGCACCACAAGTAGGCAGGCTCCAGTATCAGGGCCACCTCCTGTCACCTGCCGCCATCCAGGTCGAGAGCCGGCACCGCCAGCAGGCAGGCTCCAGCATCAGGGCCGCCTTCTCTCACCTGCTGCCATCTGGCCCCAGCAGCAGGCCCGCCTCCCGGTCACCTGCGACCATCTGGATTATGAGCAGACACTGCCAGAGGGCAGGACCCCATCAGACAGGCACACACACATGGCACCTGCTCTGAGTTTCCTACGCAACTGGGGGCAGGCCTAGGAGGGGACACACACACACACTCACACACACACACACACACACATGGGGTGCCTGCTCCCAGCCTCTGATGGGGGCAGGCCCCCAGCTGACACACTCACACACACACACACATGGCACCTGCTCTGAGCCTGTGTTGCCAGACTGTGGCCATCAGTAGGACATCCATTAAGGGGTCCTGGACTGTGAGAAGAGGCAGACTGGGCTGAGGGACCCTGCCCCCCGTGCACGAATCTTCATGTACTGGGCCCCTGGTATTATAATCATTATATTTTATTATTAGTTACTAGTGGCTCAGTGCACAAAATTCATGCACATTAAAAGGGAATTAATTAGAGGAAATATTTTAATATTGTTATTTGTCCCATTCCCTGGCCAGTGCCAGGCGGGAGATGCAACCTCGTGTTCCCCATCAAGCTGTTCCAAACAGGGGACATAGCCTCACATCCCCTGGCTGGCACCAGGCAGAGGATGCAGCCTCATGTCCCCTGTCAATCTGCACCAGGCAGGGGACACCACCTTATGTCCCACGGCAAGCCGTGCCGGGTGGGGGACACAGCCTCAAATTCTCCAGCCTCGCAGCACATGCAGCCTTGCTCACTCATGCCTGCTGTACAGCCTCCTTCTGATCAGTCATTATTGCACGAGGGCATCATGACCATTTGCATATTAGCCTTTTATTACTATAGATTAGTCTCTTACTGTGCCTAATTTATAAACTAAACTTTATCATAGGTATGTCCTATAGAAAAAATATATATAACTTGGTTTTATCTGTGGTATCCCTCATAGGAAAAGGTAGGTACTGTAATGTTGAAAGTGTATCTGATAGCAGCCAACATAAACATAAGCAGATAGTCATATGATGACCAGACTGATATTACACAGAGATAAACAGTAGGAAAGATGACTGGAACTGAGGCTTCTGTTTCCTCTGTAACACCATTCACATGTTTTTCAAAATCATTTTTTATGGACTCAGAAGCTTTGCATTGCTTCCCTTAGCAGACTATAGGAATTCACATACATTCTTTATTTCTTCATTTAAAAAGGTCAGTATCAGAAGCCTGTCTGGTTCTTAGATAAATAGGAATAACACTAGAGGCCTGGTGCATAAAAATTTGTGCAATCGGGGCATCCCTCAGCCCAGGCTGTGCCCTCTCACAGTCTGGGACCTCTCGGGGTATGTCCACTTGCTGGCTTAGTCTTGCCCCCTGGGGAATTGGGGCCTAAGCTGGCAGTCAGACATACCTCTGGCAGCCTGGGAGCCCTTGGGGGATCTCCGCTTGCCAGTGGGGAGCAGGCCTAAGCTGCAGTCTGACATCCTTAGTGCTGCTGAGGAGGCGGGAGAGTCTTCCGCCGCCACCACTGTGCTGGCAGTCATCAACCTGGATTATAGCTGAGCAGAGCTCCCCGTGTGGGAGTGCACTGACTACCAGGGGGCAGCTCCTGCATTAAGCGTCTGCCCCTTGGTGGTCAGTGTATGTCATAGTGACCAGTCATTCCCAGTGGTTCTGCTGCTAGGATCAATTTGCATATTACCATTTTATTATATAGGATTCTATCCTGGCCTCAAAGGCAAAATGCAAAAAACACAAGATAGCCCTGGCCGGTTTGGCTCAGTGGATAGAGCATCAGCCTGCGGACTGAGGGGTCCCGGGTTCAATTCCAGCCAAGGGCACATGCCTGGGTTGCGGGCTCATTCCCCAGTGGGGGGAGTGCAGGAGGCAGCCGATCAGTTATTCTCTCTCATCATTGATGTTTCTATCTCTCTCTCCTTCTCCCTTCCTCTCTGAAACCAATAAAGAAATATATTAAAAACAAAAAAAAACACATGATACCCAAAAACATGTATGAGGCAGTGTGAGAAGTCCAAATGCACTGGTTGGCCCTGTAACCTTAGCAAGTTACTCCTCCCTTTAAGCCTTATTATCTTCATCTGCATAAAGGGAATTATAACCTAACCTACATAATTTAACACTGATGTCAGGATTTAATGAAATAGAAAGGCAGCATCTCATAGAGGTACAAGAGTGGTCTCCTGAATCTGTCTTTTACTAGCTGTGTGATCCTGGGTAGACTATTTAAGCTCTCATGTGAATTCCATCATCTGTAAAACATACAGTGATGGTATTTACTTTGTGAGCATTGTTATTTGGCACATAACAACAATTCCAGTGTCTGGCACATGATGAACGTTCAATAAATGTCAGCTATCATGTTAATAATAATGATCATGAGCAAGTGCCCAGAATATAAATGAGATTCCCCACTTGTACAACCCTCCCCACAATTCAATGAGCCACATTAATCATTCCCCTTTAAGACTAAGACTCAATTTATGATAAAATGGCAGCCCTTATATACAAAATTATAAAGGTATTCATACAGAAGCTGTAGCCCTCTCAAGTATGGCTTTGTCAGGAGATATTTGGTCTTGTAACCTGTTAAAGTTACAGAGCCCATTAATGACTTAAACCAGTTGATCTCTCTTATGAGAGTGCTAGAAGCCCATTCAATACTTTTACTATGAAATGTTGTCCTAAATATAAGAACACTCAGGAGCTAAAACATCACCAGGCACTTTTAGAGTTTGATGACAAATAAGAAAAATCTGTCCAGAGAAATCCCTTAAATTATTATATTAAAGCAACTTCTTTCATAATCACTCATAGAGCTGGGGGAAGGAATTGACTACTATATGTGATATGATTTAAGGATTCAACATGATTTAAGGTCTGTTGTTGACTTAAAGGACTTCATCATGAATCACAAATTTCTTGGCACTTTCACTTAAGTTTTTTATGTTGTCATATTTTCAGATAAAAATAACAAAATAGCTAGACAAAACAATAACATCACACACACACACACACACACACACACACCTCCTGCCTTCTCTAACGCATTTTTGTTTACATGCTTGGAAGAGCTAACAGTCTATCATTGCATCCAATCAATAACACTGGAACTGAGCATGGACTTGTATCTTTGTAATAAATCACAAGAGCAACTCCTTTAGTAGCAGGCCCTAAGAATGATAAAATAAATATAGATTTGTCTTCTGAGAAAAAAAATTGTACATATATATCTGCCTGTCTGTCTTGATTAATATCAAAAGATCTCTCTTTTTCTTTTCTTTCTGTATGTTTTATTATATTCATGGATTTCTTTTTACATCCTTGACATGCTTTGCAGAAATATACATAATCAGGTCAAAAATATGATAAGCCAATGGAATAAATATGATCATGTATCAGAATCATGTGAGGAAGAGGGGTTTATTTTAACACACATTTCTGTGCCAGACTCTAAACGTTTCTGATTCAGCAGGTCTCGGTGAAACCTGAGAGTTTGCATTTTTAACCATTTCCCAAGGGTTTCCATTGTTGCTGGTCAAGAGACCACAGTAGAAGATCAGTGATGAAGAATGATCAGCAACCTTACCTGGAGTCACAGGCCCAGAATTCTGCTCTCAACCATGATGCTATGTGACCCGAGACATGGTAATTAATCTTGCTAGATCACAGTTTCTCAATGATAAAATAAGGAGTTTGCAGTAGATGAATGTCAAGTTCTCTCCTAACACCAATGACCCATGAATGGTATGCTTTCTCTACAGCCTTTTCCCCAGAAAAACTCCATGCCAGACTGAGTACTATGCCTCCACCATGCTCAGGGATTTCTCTACTTGACTCAGTCTCCACCAGTGGCTTCCAAAGGCTGTCAGAAGCAGCAAGAACAATTACATATGTTTATTTCTATTTCCTATTTCTAAAAAGTGTAATGCTTCCCAATTCTTTATCTCATCTTCCTCTGCTTAGTAGAAAGAGGGGATATACTTTAGGATCTGGGTGAAAGTGGCCATCTTTCATGAGTACTGTAATAATAGGAAGATAGGCATCATTGTAATAGCAGTAGAAATTAGCATTTGTTGAACACTTACTATATGCCAGACACTATTATAAGGCCTTTACATGCACCATCATTTAATCCTGACAATAACTTCATAAGCTAAGTCATATTGTCATGCTCTTTTTAAGCAAGAGAACACATGCTCAGAATAGCCACCCATAGTCAGAGCACTGAAACCATGATAGTTGGTCACAGTTAAACTTAGGGCAGCTAAGGAGCAACTGGGAAGACATAGGAACCAGGAATAAGGTGGGAGCTAGCCCAGGGTGGTTCCTTATTTATAAAACTTAAGACCTGTTAGTACACATTTCTCTAAAGAAATTATTCTCTATCCTGGAGCCTGAGCCCAGGTTGTCACTTTTCCCATTTCTACATGTGCAACAAAACAAACACTAAGAGAAGAGAAGACAGGAGTCCATTCTTCATAGATCATTCTTTAAGTGCTAAAGAAAATTGCTTAAATTACTTAATATCAAAATCATTTTAATTGCACAAACAAATTGAATAAAATAGGATGCTGTTAACTTTAACACAAAATGGCTTATTACATATCTGCTTATTCCCATAGTCCCTGACACATTAGCAACAGCACCTTCTACTTGGAGGGCCTACAAAAGAAGTAACTCCAGAATTTTAAAGAAGGGCTATCCCTAGAACCACTGTGATGTCTCAAACAGAACATTCTCAGCAGACATTCCCCCAAGGCTTTCCTTCATTCTGGGACTGTGAAAGTGCTGTGAGAGAATGAGTCATTTCCTGACCTGCAGATGGGCTCTCAGCAATGTAAGACTGATGGACACATAAAAAATAGCTACATTAAAAGCAGAATTACATGAATTACTTTTCATATATCAACTAATTGAATAATTACAACCACACTACAAATAAATAATACTGCTAATGTGATTTAATAGATGAGGAAACTGAAGTATAGAGAAGTAACTTGCCCAAAGTAACTACCAGAACAAAGAAATAGCCCTAGATAGCCTGACTCACAGGCAAGGTCTCAACACCTTTCTGAATGAAAGTGCCATTCTAGACTATCAGGCCCAGATCTTTGACCCTTTCTTTTCCTCTGACCTCAGAGCTGTCTATATTAAAAATAAATCCAGAGATCCAGAGTTGGACCACATCTCACCTCTCCCACTGCACCACCCCCATTGTCCATACTCCCACTGTCCTTGTCTAACTTATCACAGAAACTTCTGACTAGTTTTCCTGCCACTGTCCTTGACCCTCTGCAGTTTCTTCTCAACACAACAACCAGAAGTAATTCACTCTTACACTCAAAACCTTGCAATGACTTTTAAACTCAGAGCAAACATCAATTCATTGCAATAGCCTCTAATGCCCTAGGGCAGTGATTTTCAATTGGTTGGTGTGCTGCAACAATTTTTAAAACATGCAATACCTGACTATTTAGTCAGGAATACTGACATCTTCCCTTAATAGAAAAAAGACAACAATCTAACACAATAGCTGTCCAATGTTAATGAATCAAAAATATACCTTTTTTTTTTTTTGGTCAGATTGACAAAAAGATATAATATACTTTTTGGTGTGCCATAGAATTTTAGTAATTAGTTCATGGGTGCCATCAGATATTTTTAAAAAGGTGGAAAATAGCTGCCCTAAGAGATCTATTTCCAGCCATACATCCACAATGGAACTCTACTCCACTTTAGTCCTTGTCATTCTCCCTTAGCACTTTCTTATTCAACCCCATGGGTCTCTTTTTTTAACATAAAATAATAGAACATTTTAATAAAAATTAATATTCTTTTTTAGATAGTTCACTCTAAAATACATGTATACAAAGATAAATATTAAGAGCCTGGTGGTAGAGACAGGGACCTACAGTTCTATTAGAAACATATGTTAGGGAGAGTTGCTGCAGTTGAGCTCTGAACATAGTACTGAATTTAATGGTAGCAAAAGTAAAACGGAAGTACTTTGTGAAATAAAAGAAAGTAGAAACAATTCCCCCCCTGAAATTTCATACCAAGAACTAGCTTCACATATAATAGTTAATGAAAATTAGTTGAGCCCTAGCCAGATAGCACAGGTGGCCCAATATGCCAAGGTCATAGGTTTAATCCCTGGTCAAGGGACATACAAGAATCAGCCAATGAATGCATAAACAAGTGGAACAGCAAAATCAATGTTTCTCTCTCTCTCTCTCTCTCTCTCTCTCTCTCTCTCTCTCTCTCTCTCTCTCTCATTTAAAAGCTTTTTCAAATATTGGTTGAGTGAAAGAGTGTCTTTATATTAAAACTTTTAGTATCAAAATGGATAATATCTTTAAAGATGGACTTTAAAAAGCTATAGAAAAAAATGTCTCTTGACTGTTCCCCAAATATGCAAAGCTTGCCCAGCTCAGGACTTTCATGCTGCCTGAGTCAAATAGATATCCACATCGGAAAAAGTGAGTTTTTACTTCTAGCTTCTCTAAGTACAAAGATCTGAATTATCAGACCGACTCATGCAAGGTATAAGTCATTCCCAAAACAGTTCATTTAGAATTACCAAAGGATAGAATAAAGAAATAATGGTCACAACTACAGCTCCTGATTTGGAAAGCTCTATCAATAGCAGCATGCTAAATGTCTTGGTATCTGTGCTAAGAGACATTTTGTACTAGAATAACATATAAAAACTTTCTATACAGCACAAACCAGCTCAGGGAAGGTCTTCACTGTCAGGGTCTCCAGGTTGTTATAGTTCACTAGAGGGACAGTGCACAGGATTTGTGCGCTAGTGGGGGGCATGGCCTGCAGGGATTGGCCCGTTGTGGAAGCACAGCTCATCCTGGTCAGTGAAGCAGCTGTGAACCTGCCCTCTGAGGGGCTACTCCAGCTGTGGGAGTGCCACTCATCCCAGTCAGCCCAACAGCAGTCCCACTGTGGGAGTGTACTGACCACCAGGGGGCAGCTCTTGGATTGAGCATCTGTTCCTTGCTGGTCAGTGTGCATTAGGGTGACCAGTCGACCGGTCATTCAGGTCATTCTGCTGTTCAGTCACTGTTCAGGCTTTTATTATATAGAATGGGTTGCAGAGCCAGAGGGCCCTTAGGACTATTCCTTATTGTCCAGTATATCTGCACCCCATACAGTCATAAATGTATAGGTCTATTTTTTTATCAGATTATGTTGTTAAATATATTTCACAAATGAATGATATCATGTGATATTTATCTTTCTCCAACTGGCTTATTTCACTTAGCATAATGCTCTGCAGGCTCATCCATGCTGTTGCAAATGGTAAGAGTTTCTTCTTTTTTACAGCAGTGTAGTACTCTATTGTGCAGATGTACCAGAGGTTTTTTAATATACTCATCTGCTGATAGGTATTTAGGCTGTTTCCAAATCTTAGCTATTGTAAATTGTGCTGCTATGAATATAGGGGTTGCATATATCTTTTCTGATTGGTATTTCTGTTTTCTTGGGATATATTCCTAGAAGTGGAATTACTGAGTCAAATGGCAGTTCCATTTTTAATTTTTTTAGGAAACTCCATACTGTTCTCCATAGTGGCTGCACCAGTCTGTATTCCCACCAGCAGTGCACGAGGGTTCCTTTCTCTCCACATCCTCACCAGCACTTGTCATTTGTTGATTTGTTGATGATAACCATTCTGACAGATGTGAGATGGTACCTCATTGTCATTTTGATTTGTATCTCTTGGATGATTAATGACTTTGAGCATGTTTTCATATGTCTCTTGGTCTTCTGTATGTCCTCTTTCAAAAAGTATCTATTTAGGTCGTTTCCCCCTATTTTGATTGGATTGTTTATCTTCCTTTTATTAAGTTGTATGAGTTCCCTGTGAGTTTTTGGAGGTTAAACTCTTATCGGAGATTGGCAAATATGTTCTTTCATGCACTGGGCTTTCTTGTTGTTTTGTTGATGGTTTCTTTTGCTGTGTATAAGTTTTTTTTTATTTTGATGTAGTCCCATTTGTTTATGTTCTTCTTAATTTCCATTGTCCTAAAAGCTGTATCAGTAAAGATATTGCTACAACAATATGTCTGACATTTTGGTGCCTATGGATTCTTCTAATATTTTTATGGTTTCCCATCTTACATTTAAGTCCTTTATCTATTTTCAAGTTTTTTTTTTTTTGGAGGATGTAAGCTGGTGGTCTAGTTTCATTTGTTGCATGTATCTGTCAAATTTTCCAAACACCATTTATTAAAGAGACTGTCTTGACTCAATTGTATGCTCTTTGCCTCCTTTGTCAAATATTAATTGAGCATAATGAGTTGGGTTGATTTCTGGGTTCTCTATTCTGTTCCATTGATCTATATGTCTGTTCTTATGCCAGTACCAGGCACTTTTGAGGACCATGGCTTAGTATTATAGCTTTATATATGGTATAGTGATCCCTCCAATTTTGTTCTTATTTCTCAGGATTGCTGTGGCTATTCAGGGTTTTATTGTTTTTTTGTTTGTTTTTGTTTTGTTTTGTTTTTTCTATATGGATTTTTAGAGAGTTTGTTCTATATCTGTGAAATATGCCATAGGTATTTTAATAGGGGTTGCATTGAATCTATAGATTGCTTTTTGTAGTATGAACATTTTAATATGTTGATTCTATCAATTCATGAACACAGTATATTCTTCCATTTGTTTATGGCCTCCTCTATCTCTTTTTTTCAACACCTTGTAGTTTTCTGAGAACAGGTCTTTTGCTTCCTTAGTTTAGTTTATTCCTAAGTATTTGGGTTGGGTAATCTAGGGATTCTCCCTATTTGGTATATATGGGTTATTTTGTTGTACTTGATTCTTTAGCATTATTGTACAACTAGGGGCCCGGTGCACAAAAATTTGTGTACTCAGGGTGGAGGGAGTCTCTCAGCCCGGCCTGTGCCCTCTCACAGTCTGGGACCCCTCAGTGGATGTCCTATAATGGCCCCAGTCTGCCAGGCACCTTTTGTGTGTGTGTGTGT
Organism: Murina feae; assembly: GCA_004026665.1. Classification (NCBI taxonomy): domain Eukaryota; kingdom Metazoa; phylum Chordata; class Mammalia; order Chiroptera; family Vespertilionidae; genus Murina; species Murina feae. The sequence goes on from PVJC01014782.1 coordinate 35,693, forward strand.
GTGTGTGTGTGTGTGGCCACTGGGGACCTGCCCCCAGCTGCATCTGAGGCTCGGAGCAGTCCTCCTGTGTGTGTCTACCTGCTGGGGACCTGCTACCAGGCACACTGTGGAGGCTTAGAGCAGGCACCCCTCTATGTTGATCTCTCAGACTCTTGCCCTCCCCTGCATGTTGTTCTCTTTTTTGAGCTGTGGCCAGGGCTGGGTGCTGCCTGCCTCCCAAGCTTGCCTACTGCCCATCTTCCTCCAGCCACCAGAAAGCAGGGAAAATCCCGCCTCGTGGTCAGGCCAGCCTTTTCCTGCTCCCTGATCCCCGGAAGGGACCTGG
>PVJC01014783.1:0-35949 GCA_004026665.1 Murina feae
CCAAGCAGGCCACCGACCCCCTGCCACCTCTTACCCGCTCCCCGGCCCGCCACCTTGCTTTCCCACTTCCTGGTGCCCTGGTGCCCTGGTGCTCTGGTGCCACTTCCAACTGCCAGCATAGGCAGGCAGTTGCAACAGAACCCTTTGGTTTGCTCTAGTTCCGTGGCTGTTGGCCTCCATCTTGGCTGGGTTAATTTGCATACAGCCGCTCTGATTGGCTGGTGGTAACGGTCACATTTGCATGTTTCTCTTTTATTATAGAATATATATATATATATATATATATATATATATATATATATATATACATTTTTTAAAAAATCAATGGGGTAAAAAAGTATCAACAACAAAGAGAGAAAGGAAGAAAATAGCTTGAAGGAAGTGCAGAGGGGTTTTTAGGATGGAGGAGTTGGAACCTTTTGTGTGGGCTGAGAGGGGATGGTCAGTGGCACCATGTCCCAGAGCACAGGTGAGAAGCTGCTTAGGCCAGGTGAGGGAAGGACAGAAACAGTTACAGGGATTTTGAGGGGAGGGTTACAAGGACAGGGGTGTCATCTGGATGGCAGGTGGGAGGCAAAGTTTACTCAGGAGGGACCAGGTAGTGGAGGTTTGAAGGGAGAGGGATGGTTGGATGGCCACTAAAGATGCTGGTGAGGAAGCTTCTGGGCGCAGCAGCAAGCCTGGGCTGGGGCCTTCTCTGCCCCTGCACCCAGAGTGGACCAGGAGGGCTCAGAAAACACCAAATGCACTGGCTTCAGGCTGTGATTCCCTTCAAAGAGCCACTCATACCTTCCCCAAACATTCCCCATTATCTTCTCCATATTGGGAGGAATTGGGTGGAAGCGGGGTGGGGACTGACATTGTGACTGATGTGGGAAAATACAAGTTCTCACAAAACCTGAAGGCAGCCAGGATCATAAGGTGGAAGTCCTGGTTCCCTGAATCCTGCCCGCTGGACAGCCATCCTGAGGGTCCCTCTCATGACCTCCTCCCTGCCACCATCCACTGAAGCTCCGCAGCCTTGACTCCTCCCTCTTTTCTGCCTCCTCAGTCCATTCCCCTCAATCCCTGCTCCAGCATATCAGTCCTTAAGATGGTGACACTGGCCACACCCTTCAGGAATCTGTCCTTGCCTCCTCTTTTCCCTGTCAGGACTAGCGGTGGCCTCTGCCCTGGCTCTCTCCCTCCAGCCCCTTCTGTACCAAGAGGATTGATCAAAAATGTAAATCTAACCATGTTGTCCTCTTACTCCTGAAGACTTTCAAAGATTCCCAGAGTGTCTAGGTAGAGACAACAACACTTCACCTTCTCCCCCTGTCCTTTCATGGCTCAGTTAAAAAATCACCTCCTCTGTGAAGTCGTCCTTGACTACTCAGGCTGTCACCTCCTGCATCTGAGTCCCCCAGTGCAATGTGCTCCAGTAGGACAGCCCATCCCGCTCTGTGGTAACCGGCTATTAATACATCCATTTCCTCTCCCTGAACTGTAAGTTCTTCCAGGGCTGGGTCTGAATCTCTGTTGTGGCCCAACAAGGAACCGAGTTTGGAGCCTGTGGGCACTGACATGAATGAATGAATCCATCCATGTTCTCATGCATCTTGTGTCGTCAGTGTGGGAACCACTGCTATAGCTGTCTTTATTAGAAAAAGTGTATCCGGTTTTATACAATCCAAAAATGTACAGTGGGTCAAAGACCCAAGGAGGGGGGCTTTGCAGCGCCCATGGAACAGGACTCCAGCCCTTGGGCTGTGCACGGAGGACTGCTGGCACCTTGGATCCAGGGGCCCCTGCAGAAGCCCGCCATGAGGTCATGAGCCAGGACCCCTGGAGAGCTCCGTTTTGCCAGCAGGGCCTCGGGACACCCCAGGCCCAAGAGGCACAGATGGCCAGGAGGCCCAAGAGAAGTAGCCATCACTCTTCGGTTGAAGCTGGCACAAGTCTTCCCTGCCCCAAGGCAGGGGGCCGCATGAAATGAATCCTGCTGCAAGAGGCCCTGGCTCCCCGCGCCTGCGTGACAGCCTGGACAATTAAAAGGGCTGTGCACAGTCACATCTGCAGGTAATTTCTGCATCCATCTGCTGGAATGGATCTCATTCAATTAATTAGAACAACACCCTCTGTCCCAGCACCATCTCAGGCGGGAGGGGCTGGGCCCCCTGGAGAGCACGTTGCTCGGGCTGTGATGGAACCAGGGTCTCCTCGGCCTCCTCGTGGCTCTAATTGCATTAGGAGCAACCATGAGGTCAGTGGGCATGCTCAGTTGCGGACAGCCGGGCCTCCAGCCACCTGGGTGCGTGCGCAAGGAGCAACCAGGCCGTGCTGCCTGACATTTGCAATCATTTAATGGGAATAAGTTCCATCTTTGAGCTCTGCTCAGCCTTTCATACAGCAGCCAAACTGTCCACCCCGGACAGGACATAAATTCTGCTGGCAAGGCCCCAGGCCAGCTCTCCGCCCGGAGCTGCTTCTTTCCCAGAGCTCGCCAGGGGCAGCTGTTTGCACCCCAGTTTGGGAAAGGTCCTAGGGAACTTTGATATTGGGAGCCAAGTTCCAGAGGAGCAGTGTCCAGGCCAGGCACGTTCCTCGGCAGTCTGAGCTTCGGTTTCCTCATTGGTAAAAGGGGATGATGCCTGCTTCTCTTAATTATCTTAAGAATGAAAGGCTCCATCTATTCCATCTGTGTACGAGCTGTGTGACCTCGGGTGAGATACGTAACTTCTCTGCGCTTCCATGTCCTCATCTGTAAAATGAGACCGCGGCGAAGTCAATCTCCTGAGTCAGTTGTGAGGACTGAATGAGGCAACTCGTGTAAAGTGACTAGAGCCCTGCCTGCAGCCTGGTAAACACACAGTGCACATTCGCTGCCGTTGCTCTTACTTCTTCAGAGGACACAGTAATGGGAGGAAGACCTGCTCAGTACGTTACCTGGGATCCTTTGCCGGTTAATTCCCTTCTTGGTGAGGTGCTAAGCTGAGATGGTGCAGTTTTGAAGAAGGGCCAGTGGGTGGGCTGAGTTCCCGACTGACCAAATGTCTTGTCCATCTAACAAGTGGTTATTGAGGTCCTACTGTGTGCCAAGCATTGGGCTAAAATATGGAGTTGATAGGGACGGCTACCCAGGTTGCAGTCATTCATACCATCTGGCGATTTTAATGTTCTCTTCACTGGGCTATCCATTTTTAAAAAATCACCAATGAAAGAAAAGGGCTCCTTGACATCCCCCCTCCCCAGGGATCCACTGGGTGTGTGTCAATGGGGCACAGGTCCTGGGTGACATCTTTCTAAACCTTCTGTTTCCTGTCTTTCCTCCTTTTCTAGTCTTACCTGAGCCAACCTCTTCCACCAGGAAGTCCTTCCGCATTTCCTCCAGCCTGGGTCGGGTGTCCGGTCCTTACCTCCTGGTTCTGCGTCTGTCACTAACAACGCGTACCTTGGAATTGTTTGGTTCCCGCTCCCTGACATAGAATGGGCAGGCACCATGTCACTTGTTCTCTGCTCTTCTCCGGAGCCTGGTAGATGCCTGGCATGGAGTAGATGCTCAACAAATACTTGTCAAAGAAAGGGGTGAAGTGTGGACTTGGGGCCCATGGCCAGGTGTAGGACTGGGTTCCTAAGAGTAACCGAAGCTCAGGCCCCCACTCCAGGCCGGCTGCCATCGACTGTCTCCCCGACCAGTGACTTCACTGTGTTCCTCTGGCTCCCATCCCCGTTCTAAAGCCCATGTTGGTCAGCAAGTTCTTCCCAATGTCTGCCTAAGTCTCCAGGAATAGCTTCAGCTTGCTGTCCCAGAGCCAGGCAGCATGGAGGCGGATGGATGGGTGCCTCCCTGTCCTTGCTTCCCCAAGGAAAAGGCCGCACGAGGGGCCAGAACAGGAACGCAAGTGGGGATGAGGGGGTGGGGAGCAGCTTGGAAATGGAACTGGCAAATGTCAAGCACATGGAAACAGAATGCAGTTGTGGTGAGCGGGGCTTGGGAAGTGGGCCTGTGTCTGACCAGAACCTAAGAGCTTTCCTGGTGGAAGGGCACTGGCACAGAGGAGGGCTGCGCGCTCAAGCCATGGGCAGCCAGGCCTCCCTGGGAGTGGTGGGTGCCAGCCGGTGCCCAGTGTGGGACATCAGGAGTCCTGGAGTGCATGCCAGGCAGAGACGGAGGAAGCAGAGTTGGGTGGGACTCTCCAGAATCTCAGCCTTCCTCGGGCTGGGCTGGGGCTGGAAGGAGAACCTCAGCCTGGCCTGGACAGAGGACCCTGGAACCTGGGTCAGGGCTGCTCACCACCAGGCAGGGAGGGCCTCTGGCTGGGGCACTATGCCAGAAGGGAGGGCTCGGTCTATAGTCCGGGTCAGGCCCAAAGGCAGGGCCCCCAGCCCAGCGGCAGACGAGCCGCTGCTGTCCTCTCTGCCCTCCCCGCCGGGGTTTATTGTCCACCTCTGCTCAGCCTGGAGAGGAAAAACAGCAACTTCCTAAGACCCCGGGGACCTCCAGCTGGCACCCTCCTTCCCACCCCTCATCCCTAAGGAGCTGCTTCCAGTCTCTCTGGTTTCCTGCAGTCACATGGTTTCCTGCAGCAGAGGGTGGCGCGACCGGGGACCAGCTCTGCTCCAGGAGTCAGGGGACGTGCGGTTAAGTTGCAGCTTGGTGTGGCCTTGGGCAAGTCTCTTCTCTCTGAGCCCTGAGTTACTTCACCTGCGGAGTGGGGAAGGGCAAGGAGTTTTTCAGTGCTTTCCGTTTTTTAACGAGTGGGCACTTGGTGTTTTAGGGAGAAATCTGAAGTGGAAAGTCCATATACTCAACAAAAACAGAGCTGCTCCGGTTGGAGTCGGGGAGGTCTGGGGTCCCACCTGCTCAGCCTTGAGCACCTCCCCCAAACCAAGGGTGAACGCCACGGGATCACATGACTCTAAGGGGCTTGTTGCCCTCAAGTTCAGTGGGGCTCCTAAGCAGGTTAGGACTGGGAGGTCCAAGTGCAGGGCTATGGGCTGGAAAGATGTCAACAACCTCAAGCTCACTAGTAGGGAAGGGGGAGTCTGGCCCCTTGGGCCCTCTCATGAAGATGTTTCTCAGATAGAACTAGCTTCCCGCGATGGTCTTGCTCCAGCAGAATGAGCGATGGGAACCACCGCCCTCCTGAAGCTGCCCATGGAGGGAGACAGGTACCCGAGCCTTCCTTAGGAGGCTGCCGGGGACACGACACCGCCTGGAGGCAGGAGATGATTTGATGGCCTCCTGGGGCCGGCACCTTGGGTGGGGATGGCAGGAAGCGGTGTGGAGGAGAGCCTAAAGCATGCACATGGCTAGGGAAGTGACTGAGTCCACAGGCCCAGCCCTGCCCTCTTCAGGAGAGCACCAGGCCAGCCCTGCCGCCAGCCCCTGCTCCGGAAACCCCCTCATTCCACGGTGTCTGCTTAATCCCTGTTAACAGCAGGCTGACCTCCCGCCTCCGTGGCCTCACACTGAGCCTGCCCCAGATCCTCTCAGGCCGCCTTCGAAAAATAAATAAATACTTTCTCCATTATCCCATTAGCAGCTTCACAGGTTTTTCTGCTATTGGTTCCCAACTCCAGTGAAAGTGGAAACACGTGTCCTGAAGAGCCTCCTCCACTTGCCCACCAGGCACTATGGGAGCTGGTGCTAAACTCCGGAGGGGGCGGGGCCGTGCCCATCCACCTGCCGCTGCCCACTGGGGAGGTGCGATTCAGACCCAGCTCAGCGCCTTCTCTGCCAACTCCAGCAGATACCAGGGGCCTGATAAGGGGACTGGGAGGTGCAGCTTCTGCACGCTGCTCCTCGTGTGCTATGTGTCCTCAGGCAAAGCTCTTTGCCTCTCTGGGCCTCAGGTATAATTAAAATGGAAATTATAATTCCTATCTTGAAGGGTAGGAGGATCCAAGTTATCTTAGAGAACTAGGAAGCGTCTTCAGGGGCACAAGTGCTTTGCCAATGGGAGTGAGTGCTGGGGAAAGAGGTACTTTCTGGGCTTTGTTCCTGAGATTGAGAAGAGGAAGCCGCCAGGGCTCTCCTCACCATACCGACCTGCCCCAAAAAGGGGCCTCTGGAAGCTCAGACTCGAGTTGTCCTGCCTGCTTCCCTTGGTGCCTACCTCCCTCTGCTTCCCGTGACCACCGCTCCCTGAGCAGGTTCGGGGATGCCAGATGGTCAGCTCCTCGAGGCGGGGCAGGGAGCTGCCCAGGGGCCTTCTCTAACAGCCACAAGGCCCCATGCAGGCCGTGGCCCAGACACAATCAGCTGGGAGCTGGGGACGTGCTCGTCTTCCCATTCCATCTCTTGGACCCTTCGTCCCTTCTGCTGCCCATGCCCCGAGGCCCAGGGGCCCAGGGGAAAGGAGGGCCAGCTTTCGGCCCAGGTGCGCTGGAGTGTGGGCTGTATCTGGTTGCCACTGGGCACAGGCAGCTCTGTTCGTCTGGGCAGAGCCTGAGGGTGATTGGCCCCTGTTGGCAGTGCCTGTGAGGTCACTGTTCTGCCTTCCTGCTTCTGATGAAGTGGGACTGAGCCCCAGTTCAGGCCGGCTCTGAAACCCTCTGACCCTTGACTCCCACCCTTGGGCTCCCGGCCCCTCCCGCCACCCTAGCCCTGCTTCACTCCTTGTCTGTGAGCTCCTCAGACAGGAAGGGTGTCTTGTGACCCCTGGATGAGCAGAGTTACCTGGGCCGGGGAGTGTGCTGTTCAACGCCGAGTTCGAATGGTGACCTTGATTGGCAGCGCAACATTACGCAAGTGACCCCGCTCCCCTGTACTCCCCCTTCCCCATCTTTAAAGTGGAGGCAGCACATTGCCCTGCGGCGAGGGTCTAGTGGCTAATGCGGTAACACAGTACCTGGTACTTCAGGCCCTCTGAGCAGGAGCTGTTAGTATTCCTCTCCCTCTGTCCCTGGTAACCAGCTCCAGGCCTGGCACAGCCTAGCAGATGAGCGGGTGAATGCATGCCCTGCCCCACACTGGGGCCCCAGCTCTCCAGCCCCTCCTTCCAGGTCCTGGCCCGGTGGGAGATGCTGTCCACTCGGCCAGAGTGTGGTTTCTCCAGCGGGACATCTGTCCAGGCACCTGGGCGCTGCAGAGTGACCATGCCGGGCAGCCTCAGCGCCCACAGCACATTCCTGGTGGGGAGCTGGACATGCCCACCTGCACCTCCGGACTTGGCTTCAGTGTTCTGATGAGTTGGCCTCATCTTATCCACCTTGCTGTCCTCGATGCAGCTTTGCTCCCGTGGTTCTCCTTAAAGTCTCATGAGGAGACTTCCACCTGGGACCTGCTAAGTGCCTCTCAGAGCCCTCCTTGGAGGGGGATGAGGTGAGGCTGGGCAGCAGCTGCTCTCTCTGTCTTGGCCAATGCAGGTCCTCCAGGGAGCAAAGGGGAGGGCTCAGCCTTCTCCCTCCCTGGATCCTGAGCTCTCTCTCTGGGCAGGGACTGGGGCGATTGGGGAGGGTCTCAGGCTAGCTGAGTTCTTGGGCATCAGGGTCCTTGCGGACCAGGATGGGGGTGGGCAGACCCAATTCCTCTTGCCACACACGGGTGGGGGGCTGGGCTCAGCCTGGCGGGGAGCTGGCCTGGACGTCAGCAGCAGAGGGCAGGGGGCTGGCCGGCCTGACCTGTGAGCGCAGAAGCAACAATTCCTGAGTGACTCTCCCTCTGAGCAGCTCTCCTGGGAAAGCAGCCGGTCTGGGTCAATGGGAGGGAGTCTGGTGTGGACCATATTCAGGGGCGGATTAGCTGGGAAACTGCTCCCACCAGCAGGGAGGGGAGAGATAAAGCCTGTGAGCTGCAGAAGGGGGCCCAGCACAGACGTTCCCTCCCCTGACCCCAGGCCCGTGTAGCGCTGCCTGTGGTGGGGGAGGGGGCGCCCCCTTTCCCAGGGTACTGGCCAGCAGTGGAGCCCAGTGCTTTCTCAGGCCCTTTATTAAATTTCTCAGGAGCGTGAGGGGAGGTTACTCCTCCCCCTCTTCCCTGGGCTCCCCTCCTTTTGTCTCCCTTCCCAGGAGGGTCCGAAAGGAGCTTTTCTCATTATTGTGGTTATTAAAAAAATAAATGAGCCAGAGACAGAGAGACACACGCAGAGACAGAGACGAGAGGCTGAGAGACAGAGGCAAGCAAAGAGAGACAAAGGAAGACAAGAGACAGGAGGTGGACTAGCGACGCAGAGGCTGAGGGAAATGGATGGAAGGAAGCAGACTGGGAGCTGCTGGGCTCTGTCCATAGTCACACCTGCTGCGGAGCAGGGCGGCCTGGGGCTAACTCCTTCCTCACCTGCAAAATGGAAGCAGCAATTCTTACTTGGTGATCTCACCATGAATGAGGTGACCAGATTTTAACATTGGTAAAGCGGGACACCATTGGCCGGGGGGTGTCTTTTTTTTATTATTATTATTACTTAAAATATTACAAAGAGTAGTACATATGTCTCTTTCCAAAAATCGGGACTTTTTTAAAATGCTGAAGGACACGGGACAAATTGTTAAAAATCGGGACTGTCCCGCCAAAAGTGGGAGGTCTGGTCACCTTAACCCTGAAGCATGTATGATGCTGAGGTTGCGCCTGAAGTTAGAAGCTCACAGCACGGCCGTGTGGAACACATGATGTGTGTGGGGGAGGGCAGGACCATGGCAGCTGAGCTGTGTGGGGCCTGGTGAAGCCCTCTCACGGGGCAGGGGCAGGGGCAGGGGCAGGGGCAGGGGCAGGGGCTGTGAGGGTCCCGGCACCTTCTCTGAGGAATGACTGTGTCTGGGCTCCAGCCCCTCTTCCTGGTCCCCACTCCCCCCACCCCCCTTCACCTCTGTGAGCTGATTCTTGGCTATTGAGTGGAAAACAAACATGTTTTTCATTTTTTTTTCTTTTATCTTCCAGATTAAGGATTTGAATAATGGGCTTTGGAAGCAAACAAACCTGGCATGGAATTCCAGAAATTTACTACGAATTTTTTTAAGGGCAAAAGGGCTAATACTGTTTATCTCACGGGGTGCTTTTTAAATAGCTTTCTTGAAGTGTAACATTCACTGGTACAACCACCCATGCTAAGTGTACAATTCGGTGCTCTTTATTAAGTGTGGAGCCGTGCGGCCATCGTCACAGAACAATTTTAGAAGCTTTCATCTCCCCCAAGTGCCCCTCATGACCGGTGGCCCCCCATTCCCACCCTGAACCCCAAGCGGCTACTCCTCTATGTTCTGTCTCTGTGACCTGCCCTGTTCTGGACGTTTCCTGTGAGTGGAATGATGCCACGTGTGACCTTCAGTGTCTGGCTTCTCTCGTTGAGCATCACATTTTGAGACTGACCCTGCCGTGGCCTGTAGCAGCGCTTCACGCCTTCTTATTGCTCAGTGGTGTTCTGCTGACGGGCAGGCGGGCCACAGGTGGTCTCTCTGTTCGCCAGTCAGTAAATGGACATTTGAGTGTCCATAGAGTATTTTAAGGGTTAAATAAGATACTGTCCCTAAGGTGATGAGATCAGTAAATGTCAGACAATTTTATTTATTTTTTAAAAAATATGTTTTTAAATATACTTTTTATTAATTGCAGAGAGGAAGGAAGAGGGAGAGAGAGAAACATCAATGATGGGAGAAAATCATTGATCAGCTGCTTCCTGCATGCACCACACTGGGGATGGAGCCGACAACCCTGGCAGGTGTCCTGACTGCGAATCGAACCATGTCTTCCTGGTTCATAGGTCAACACTCAACCACGGAGCCACGCTGGCTGGGCCATGTCAGACAATTTTAAATACAGAAGGAGAGAAAGAAAGGTCTTCTAGGCTGACCCAGGACCGGGCACTTTACTCCTCCCCCCACCCCTCTGGGGTGGCAGGATTATTTCCCCTCTGCTTTATGGAGGAGAAAACCACGGCCTGGAGAGGGGACTGGTTTGTCTGTGGTCACTCCCAGCAAGTGTGCAGCTGGGGCTGAGCCTGGGGAGCTGGCCACAGCCCTGCACAGGGACCAGGAACTGCCCACTGCCCTCAGAGCTGGAATTCACACAGGCCTGTGCTCTCTCTACCCAGCCAGCACCCACCTCACCCACAGGGCCTGCTGCTATCTCCCCCGCCCCCTTGCCCCCCCCCACCCCCGAGTCTCCAGGTGAGTCACACCTACTGCCAAGTGCTGCTTCACAGGTGTTGTGTCAGTGATCCCCTAGAATTCTCAGGCAACCCTTGGGTGTGGGGATGTTGGCGCAAAGGCTCAGAGAGGTTCGGAAATTTGCCAGAGATCACACAGTGCGTGTGCAAGCGGTGGAGTCCAAATTCCAGTGTCTGCAGCTGTCTGATTCCGAAGGCGGCCCTCCCTCCCTCTCCCTCTGCTCTCTGCCTCGCAGAGGCTAGAGCTCCACATCTGGCTCCCAAATGACCCCCCCAGGAGGGAAGGCACAGGCCCAGGGACACTGCGTCAAGGGAAGAGGGACTTGAGGGGGTAGGCGCGGACTGGCTGGCCTCTTCCCTCTGCAGACCCTCGCTCAGAGGCCCTCCCTAGGGTGGCAGGGTGCTGAGCTGCCCTCCTCCCTCCCAGCTGCTTCTGGGAGTCAATGTGCTTCACATTAGGCTGGCACCGGGTTTTGCAAAACCGCAGGTCTAATTGTGAAGGTTTGGGGGTGTGAGTAACTGCGCATCTCGTGTGAAGGGGAGAGCAGCCAGGCCTCTCCCTTCCCAGGGTGACCCCTAACTGTGCCCTGTCCTCTCTGAGTGCCAGCCCAGAGGGGCAGGGAGCAGGCTCCAGGGAGGAGCCCGTTAGAGCAGGGGCGAAAGAGGGGGTACAGGGGATGCTGAGACCCGGCCACACTTCCTTCATCTGTGTCCTTCAGTCCCTCCGGGGATGGAAGAAGCATCCAGCCCTCTGGAGGCAGGGCTGGGACCCCTCAGCTCAGTTTTCCGGGACTGTGCTCCCTCCCTCAGCCTTTCCCCACACCCAGCGGGAGGACTGCAGGGCAGCAGAGTTAGGGTGGGGGCACCCGCCTGGCCGCAACTTGGGTTCACAGTGGAGAAGCTGTGTAATGAGCATGTAACTGAGTTAGGCCCCCGGGAGCCCCTGAGACGCCAGTTTCCTGCCCACCAGTGGCCCCTCTGGGTGACTGCGAGGGGCCGGGATGCCGCCTTCTCAGAAGTTCCAGGATCCTCTGAGAGTCTGAGTCAGGCCAGGGGCGAGGCAGGGCCACCCAGGACAGGGCAGGGTGTGAGTGTCAAGCTCCTGCCACTGCCCACTGTGTTGCAGCCCATAGGCACACGGAGGCCCACAGGGGACCCTCACTCACGCACTCACAGACGCCCTCTGCCCAGACACACAGATATCTGTCCTTCCAGTCCCACACTCCGCATGGACTAACACGTGGACAGGCACCTGTGTAGGCCCTCAGCCACTTACATTGGAGCCACTTCCGGGGCCGCACTCAGATGCTCACGCTGGGTCTGTGCAGACACACTCGGGCATGTCCCCATTCTCAGGGCAGGAACCCTAGTGTCCTGTGCCCCAGGGACCTTGCAAGTGCACCCAGCCCAGCCCCCTCTTGCAGACCCTCCCCCGAGGCTGCAGGATGGCCCAGGAGAACCCCGCTGTGGCCCTGGCTCCCAGGTCAAGGAGTTCCCAACACATCTGACCAAAGGCAGATGGATCTTGGGGAGCTGGTCTTTTGGGAACCACCTCCTGTCACTCAAAACCTCAGGTGCTGGAGCCCTAGGCTATCTCTCAAAGGGAAGGGGCTCTGGGAGAGGTGGGCCGGAAGGAGGACTCATAGGGGCCCTGACAAAGAAGAGCAGTGGTTTGGATTAGGGAAGACACTCTGTCCTGTATAAGCTGAGAACATTCCTTTTACTTGTTTCCTTAAACAAAAGGATGACCAAGAGGCCCAGGCCTCTGTCCCTGTGATGCCCTCAGCAGACAGGGAGGTGCACGGCTGAGGCCCACGGTGGGACAGGTCAGGCAGCCTGAGCAGGATGCCGGTCTGGCCCTTCATCTGTGTCTGCACAGAATGGAGCGGAGGAGGGCATCCTGGGCTTTGGGGAAAGGCAGAGAAAAGGGTCCTGTGAAGGAGGAGAGGCCCCACCCTGTCCTCAGCCAGAAGGCCAGACTGAGCACCTTGAGAATGAGCTTGAACAAGACTTGCCTCTGTTGGAGCCTGAAGCCTGAGCTCCAGGCCACCAGGGCTGCATTCATCCATGGCTCCTGGGCTGCAACTGGTCGCTCTGTATTATACCTAACTAGAGGCCTGGTGCACAAAAATTTGTGCACTTGGTGGGGTTGGGGGCGGTCCTCAGCCTGGCCTGTGCCCTCTCACAGTCTGGGACCTCTCGGGGGATGTCCACCTGCTGGCATGCCTGGCCAGCCTGGGAGGGGCAGAGGGCCGTTTCAGGTTGCCCACAGCCCCTTCAGGGTTCAGGTCCCTCCTGGAGTGCCTGGCTGGAAGCAGCTATTTGGGATTTATTTAACTTTTATAATTGAAACTTTGTAGCCTTGAGTAGAGCTCAGGGCCCACAGGGCCCTGGCTTCCTCCATTGCCCGGGGCAACTTCAGCTCCGTGGCCGCTGCCATCTTAGTTTAGTTAATTTGTATATTTGCTCCTGATTGGCTTGTGGGTGTGGCTTGTAGGTATAATGGAGTGAGGGTCAATTTGCATATTACTCTTTTATTAGATTAGATTCTCTGCCTCCCTCCCTAGATGGTGACCTTATTTTATGTCATTCATTCATTCATTCATTCACTCAAACATTTGTTACAAGGTACATACCCTGGGGCCATTAATTACCTTCTCTTGGAGATGGAGGATAATAGCACCTCCCTCCAGGATTGTAAGATCCCATGAGTTATTATATATGAAGGTCACAGAGCATCACCTGGCACAGGAAGTGCCACATGCCAGACACTGACAGGCGCTGGGGACACTGCAGTGAGTAAGGTGGACACAACGGAGCCCCAAGTCTTAGGGGCTGGGGGACAGGACGGGGTGTCATCCTCGATCAAGTAATCACAATCCTGTGGGGGAAGCAGGATCTTAGGGGAAGGACCAGGCAGGGGTCCTCACCTGGGCAGGGACATTCAAGGTGAGACCCGGTCTCCTATCCCCACCCACATTCAGGTCCCACTTCCTGAGCAGGACAAGGGAACAGCACATGCAAAAGCCCTCGAGGCAGACTGTCTAGGTCGTTGTTACAGCTCAGAGTCTGGCCCAGAATAAATGCTCGGTCATAGGCCTCGAATGCAGCGTTGCGCTTGCTCTCTCTCTCTCTCTCTCTCTCTCTCTCTCTCTCTCTCTCCCTCTCTTACCTCTGCAGTGGACGTTCACATTTCATCCCTCCGAATCTTGGTGGCAACCTTGTGAGCTGGGTGAAGAACTTTCATTTCACAGAGACCCTGAGGCGGCAGCTGACAGAGGTGACAAAGCCGCGCAGCTCCTGGATCAGTGGCAGAGTCAGGACCCTCCACCCTCTCTTTCCTCGCACACGGAGGACAGAGCACAGTTTCTTCACTGCTGCTGTAGAGCCCTCCTGAGCAAAGCCCGTGGTGAACTGGCAGGCTGGGGGCACCCCGAGGCCCTCTCCTGCGAGATGCAGCCCCCTGGAGCCGGTATTTCTGGGGGACCCTGTCCATCCTGAGCCTGTGGTTGGCCTCCCACACCCGCTTGTCCATGGCCTGGACTGGAGACCCTGCTCCCTAGGCCCACCTCTGCCCACCTCTCCCTCCCTGGAATTCCCGGGCGCTGCATCTGGCATCTGTCAGAGCGAGGCCTCTGCCTCCACTCCCCGGGAAGTTCTCAGTGTCTGCAGCTGCGGAGCTGTGGGCCTGGGCGGAGGCCCTGATGTGGGGTGGGGGTGAGGCCTGCCAGCACACCCATGTCCAACACCCCTCTCTAGGCCCCTGCCTGCCTCCACCAGACCTCCAAACCAACACATCTGGGCACAGGAAGGATAGTGTGTCTTCCTTTGGAAAACTGACATCTGGGAGGAGGACTTGTGTGTGATTGTGGGGTGCGGGGACCAGGCAAGGACTGCCGTGTCTGGGGGTTGCTCAGGCCTGGCTTGTGGCCCTCGGCTCTATGTCTGGCCAACTGTCAGCCTGTTTCCAAGTTTTCGTTAGGGCACCAGGTCTCAGGCCCTGGGATGAACCCCAAGCCCACTGCACAGATAGGAAAACTGAGGCCTACGGATGCTGGGAGGGGCTGAGGGCAGGTCTGGCTGCCCATCCTCCCAGGGCCATCTGTCTTTCCCGGGAGAGGGGCCAGTCTGTCTGTCCTCCCACCCTCCTATCCTCGGGCCACTCAACCCCCAGCCCCTCTCAATACTCCCTGGCCTGTCCCCAGCGACCCCCTTCCAGGGAATGTGATGAAAGGCCTATTTATTATACTTTAGCTCGCACAGTTGTTTCAGATGTTTCCAATTCGTTAGCCTGCTCAGACATCTGTTCCTGGTTGAAGTCAGAAAAGAAAGAAGAAAGGACAACTCGATGCATTTCGCACACCATCAGTCCAATACATGGACTCGCACATCCCCGTCTCCTCTCTCTCTCTCTCTCTCTCTCTCTCTCTCTCTCTCTCTCTCTCTCTCTCTCTCTCTCGCCCTCCCTCTGCAGCATGCCCCTCAACAGACACAACTCCTTATCCTCACCCACACTCAGATCACACGTGGGTGCACACACTCATGACCTTGCCTTGCCTTCCACAAATGCTCAGCCCCTAACACAGGCACACCTTGTTTTGTTGCGTGTTGCTTTATCATGTTCCACAGACGTTGCGTTTTTTACAAATTGAAGGCACACTCACCAGCAAAAGGTTATAACTCGTTTTATCGCTATACTTACTTGCTTTACTGTGGTGGCCGGGAACCGGCCCTCAATGTCTCAGAGGTATGTCTTTACACCTAGCTGACACACGCAGCCCAGCGTGCACAGCGCCGTGCCTACTTCTCTGCTCCCTTGTGGGACTCACACCCCCTTCTCCAGGTTCTCCACTATCTGAACAACGTACAGGCCACAGGTGAGCCCCACAGCGTCAGAGCGGGGCCTGGAGGCCGGGTTCTGGTCTAGATACGGACCCTCTGAGTCCTGTGACCTTGGTCCAGTTCTCTGAGCTTCCGTTTCCTGGTCATCCACGTCTTTACCTCATGGGGCTGTTGTACTGGTTAAGATCTTGTGTGTACCTGGCCCAGCACCTGCCAGTCACTGTCACTATGTCCCCTGCCCCTGGTCACCTGCACACCCACATCCATATTTGCTCCTGCACTAAAGGCATGGGCACAGGATGGGACTGAAAGGTCTCTGTGTCCCTGGGAAACGTGAGGTTCTGGGACGCCCCCCCCCCCAGATGTGCACTGCTGCACATGCACATGTGCTCAGCAACCAGTCCAACACACACAAGCAGACAAAGGCACAGGCACTCAGAAACAAACCTCCCCCGATGCCACTTGCTGACACATGCACCGCCACAGTGCACACTCCTACTCGCACTACCCTCCTCTCAGCTCATTCACACATTCACAGCCAGCTCCACACACGGTGATGCCCAGGGGCAGGGACTGAAGCGGAATGGGGAGGGGGCAGGTTAGTGGGGGCTCCTGGGGCAAGGGCTGGGCTTGCTGGGGTGGGCATGGAGGAAGGTCACCCTCCCCCAGCTTCTCGGCCCGGAGTGGGGAGGCAGGAGATGATAAGCACCTCTCCTGGTGCCTGGCAGTGCCCACCCCCGTCACCCCACCTCTGGGGGCAGCTGTGAGTGAAAGGAAGGCTCTGGATGGGGGTGGGCGAATCAGCAGGGTCAGGGTGATGACTCCTCTGCCCTAGAGTCCGTGGGTTGGCACTTCTCCCCCAGCCCCCGCTCTAGGCCATGACCTTGGAAACAAGAGCCCCTTTCTCTGTCCTCTGGTCTCTCCCAGTTCCCATCAACCACAGGTGCTTCCATTATGGCGCTGTCAGACCAACCCAGGACCTCTCCTGCTTGGGGCGCTCCAGGCAGGCTTAACTGAGCCCTCCACTAGGCTCCCCACCCCCAGTAGAAGGCACGGAGGGGGCCTGCTGGGAGCTGAAGAATTCTGAGAACAGGGAGCCCGGAGAAGGGAGTCAGGGCCCAGCATGCCACCTCTACTTCCCTCAGCTGGTCCTCCAATGTCTGTATCTATGACCATGTGTCTGTGGGTCACAGCACTATTCCCCCAACTCAGACCCCACAGCAGGTGGGAGGAGGGATCTTCCTTGTTAGAGCTCAGTGGTCCCAGGGCACCTGGGGCACCCCTTCCCTGGTAGCCAGCTCAGAACATGTGTGTGTTGGGGGGCCTCAGTTAGAACCCCGCTGCCACGGGGAATCCCGTCCGCAGCTCCCCTCCCTTCTCTGCTCGAGCTCTGGGCTCTCAGGCAAGCTGCGGCATCCTCCTCCTTCTCTCCTCTGTTCTTAGAGTCAGAACAGACCTGAGCGCTCACTGTTGACTTGCTGTGTGATTTGGGGCAAAGCATTTAATCTCTTGGAGCTTTGGTTTGCTCCCCTGCCAAATGGGAGACACAGGCTTTGTGGGGAGAAGCCGCGCAGAAGTGGCCACAAAGGGCCTGCCGGGTACCGCTTGTTGACTCTGCTGCAGCCGGGTGCCTTGTCCCCGACTCCAGAGCAGGCCGCACCCTTGGGAATCCCCTCCTAGGTAAATTCTCCTATTGGGATCCTTCCTGGATGAGGAGGGAGGCTTCCTGGCACTCCTAGTTTTCCTGTCAAATCTACAGCCTACAGACCACAGGCCCTTGGGAAAGTCGGGGTGCTGCTTGGTGGCAGGTGGCACTGATGGTGCTTGGAGCTGCCCAGTGCCCTTTGATGGGGATCTCTCCTCCCAGCCAAAGGGTGGCATTTAGGCCACAAACCCTCTTCCTGTCCCTATCCGAAGGCCACAGGCAGCACTTGGCTAGTGCTGTGCTCTTAGCTCTTGCACCTCTATACGGTGTGTGGTCGTGTGTCCACCCCATTCCTAACCTTGAAGAATGGGGTTGCGGCTGCAGGCTTGTGGGCTGGGGCCAAGAACTGTGGAGGGAGGAAAGGGGGTGAGGAGAGGGGCTCTTGCCTTGATCCTCACCCAGGAAGTACTGTCAGATGGGAGGAGAGGATGAGGTTTACATTTACTGCGCACCTACAGTGTGCCAGGCATTGCATCAGGGCAATACACATGTTAGTGTGTGTACTGGAATATAACCCCATGAGGACAGAGATTTTTCTGTTTTGTTCACTGTTGTAACTCCAGGACCTAGCACAGTGCCTGGTACATGATAGGCACTCAGTACATATATGTCAACGAAATGAAATGTACCTGACATTCTCTCATAACTCTATGAAGCCAGTATAATTGTTATCTCCATGTTATATTATCTTCACCTGAGGCCCAGAAAGGTTAAGTGACTTGCTTAAGGTCACACAGCCAAGTAAATAGCAAATCTGGGCCTGTTTGGCTGTAAGGCTGTCACTCTGTCCACTTCACTCCTGAGCAGGCCCGGATGATCCACAGACATACACGTCATAACGAACAGATTCAGGCTCATCCTAGGACTTCCTGCCTGACTCCTTCACCTATCCCATCAGTTTCCACATCAGAACACCGGAAATTCAAATACCTTCCCTGTGGGGGAGCTTTAACTCACAAGCAGGGAGAGTGTCCACCCAGCACACTAAATATGGTGCCAACCTGAAGAACGATTTATTCGAAATCTGCTTTGTGCTCAGGCCCCTGCCGGGATCTGAGAGATCCAGGAGGAAGAGTCTGAGGTGAACACTAGGAGAGGCAGCAGGTACAAGCGTACCTCAGAGATGTTGTGGGCTTGGCTCAGACCTCTGCATTACAGTGAACATCTCAATACAGCAAGTCACACAGAATGCTTGATTTAATGGAGATCTAACTATCATCTGTTGTAATACTTATCTATCACTTGTTGTAATACTTTAAGCAATGAAATAAAAAAAAATTGCAGAAAAAAAAAAAAGTTATGTTTACACTATAATGTAGTCTATTAAATGTGCCAGAACATTATATCTAATTTAAAAATGCAGAAGTAGCTACTGGGCAGTCACAATGAATGGTCAGAGTTGAGACTGCGTTGGGCCACGGGGGGCCTTGGGGAAAAAGAAGAAGCTGGTCTTCAAGCGAAGGCACAGACGCAGAAACGGACGCGGGGGTAAGGGACGGATGGGGAATGACAACTCACCTTTCGGGTTCCAGGGAGCAGCCAGTCTCTCCCACATTTTGATTCCTTCCCTTGACCCTTCCTGGATTCTGGGTTGTAGCGTTCTAATAAACCTCCTTTCCCTTCAGCTGGTGTTTTGGCCACCAAAGGCCTTGACTTAAGATGTGGCCCTGGGTGATGCGATTCCGTTGGTTGAGCATCGCCCTGTGCATAGCAAGGTCCCCAAATGGAATCCGGTCAAGGCACGTGCCCAGTGACACACTCAGTCCTCAGTCAGGGTGCTTGCAGGAGGCAACTGATAGATGTTTTTCTCTCATCTCTCTCTCTCTCTCTTTCTCTCTCCCCAATAAAAACATATTTTTAAAAACCCATGGACATTCTACCTTAAGTTCAAATCCCCAGTAAAGTGCTTGACTTATTGGCTACAAAAGACTGGTTATTATTTTTATTATCTCGTATACTCCTTAAAGTAGCCTGCTAAGGCAGAAGGTATTATGCTCATTGGAAAAATGAGGAAACTGAGGCTCACTGATGCACCCAGCACGACTACTAGTTGAGTTCCAGCCCGGGGGATACGGAGAGACAAGGTCCCAGCTTTGAAGATGGCTGTACTCTGATGGGGGGACATGGACAACGAACAGATAAATGATAAACAAGAAAATACCAGGCAGAGGTAAAGTGCTATGAAAAAAATCGTGCAAAATGGCTCGTTAGAGTTACTTGAATGTCACCCCCTCGGAGAAAGCCTCTCTGAGGGGGTGACATTTGAGCTGAGACCTAAATGACAAGAAGGGGCAGCCACACGACAGAAGGACAAGGAAGGGAAGGGGGAGGGGGGAGAAAGGGGTCCTAAGATAAGGTGACAGGAGAAGATTTGGTGGTACACATGGTGCAATATAGAGATATTGTAACATTGAAACCCACACCTGAAACGTACATGTTCATGTTGACCAGTGTCACCCCAATCCTTTTAATAAATAAAAGAGAAGAAGGAAAAACAAGGGAAAGGTTTTCCAGCAGGATTGGGTTTGGTGCACTCAGGGGACAGTGAGGGGACCACCACGGATAGAGTAGACAAGCAGGAGCTTGCCATTGAGGGTTTGGTGAATCAGGAGAAATGTTTGCCTTTAATTCTAGGTGCAGTGGGAGGATTTAAGAGTGTTTTGCTAAACAGTCTCCCAAGGATATCTACATCTGAATCCCAAACCTTGTAAATATGGCAAAAGGGATTTTGCAGGTGTTATTAAGTTAAGGATCTTGATATGGAGGTATGACCCTGGATCATCCAGGTGGGCCTGATTTAAAAAGGGAGGCAGGTAGATAGATTAGGAGGAGATGTGATGACAGAAGCAAAAGCCAAGTGATGCAAGGATGGGGCCATCAGCCAAGGAATGTGGGTGGCTTCACGAATGTGGAAAAGGCAAAAAAATAGGTCTTCCTCAGAGCCTCCAGAAGGAAAGCAGCCCTAATAACCCACTGTGGACTTAAAAAATATATATCTTATATAATAAAAGCCTAGTATGCAAATTGACCCAACAGCAGAACGATAGTCACTATGACATCCACTGACCACCAGGGGGCAGATTCTCAACACAGGAGCTGCACCTAGCTGGCAGGCTCCAGGCTGGCCAAAGCAGGTGCCAGTGGGGGCCCCTTGATCATCGCCCCGTTGGTTGCCCCACAGATTGGCCCTGATCGCCAGCCAGGCCTAGGGACCCTACCTGTGCACAAATTTCATGCACTGCGCCTCTAATATGTTTGTGTGTGTGTGTATGTGTGTGTATATATATATATATATATATATATATATATATATATATATATTTATTTATTTATTATTTATTTATTTCAATGAGGAAGGGATAGGGAGAGAGAGATGGAAACATCTATGATGAGAGAGAATCATTGATAGGCTGCCTCCTGCATGCCCCCCACTGGGTATTGAACCCAAAACCAGGGCATGTGCTCTTGGCTGGAATCGAACCCAGGACCCTTCAGTCTGCAGGCTAATGCTCTATCCACTGAGCAAAACAGGCCAGGGCCCATTGTAGACTTTTGACCTCTAGAATTGGAAGGTGATAAATTTGTGTTATTTTAAGCCACTGAGTTTGTGGTAATTTGTCACAGCAGCAACAGGAAACTAACATAAGTGCTATGATATGGTTTATATATTTCTAAAAGTCAGAGTGATTTTGTGGGTGCAGAAGGGAAGCCAGGAGACCAGGCAGGTTGATGAGGATGCTTACAGCAGCGTGATGGTAGAGGAGTTGGATGGAACCCCATTCATCTTCTGCCTCTGGAGTCAGAAGAGAAACAACTCCCTGATAGGTCAAAGGTACGAAGGAAAGGAAAGCTGCCAACCAAGCAAAACTCTTGGGTCTTACCCTGAGCACTTGGGTGGCTAGCGATGCTGTTTATTGAGGTGGGAAAGAGTGGGGGAGAAACAGGTTTAGAAACATCAAGGTCCTTGGATAGGATCATCCAGCCAGCAAGTGTCAAGTCTGGGACTAGAACTGGGTGTCCTGTCAGCTCAACATGCTTGTATCTGTGAGACAATGTCCTGAAGGGAAAGAGTGTAGGAGATTTTTAGTTAACACTTAGGTGACACTGCATTAGGATTCTCCAGAGAAACAGAACCAATAGTGTGTGTGTGTTTTAAGGAACCGGCTGCAATGACTGTAGAAGCATAGGAAATCCAAAATCTGCAGGGCAGGCCAGCAGACATTTGGGTCCAAAAGCCATCTGCTGGCAGAATTTCCTTTTCTTCAGAGGCGGTCAGTCTGTGTTGTATTAAGGCCTTCAACTGATTGGCTAAGGCCCACCTTATGGAGGGTAATCTGTTTTACTTTAAGTACACCAATTTAAATAGTAATCTCATCTAAAAAAAATACCTGCACAGAAACTTGTGGAATAATGTCTGTACCATGGCCTAGCCAAGTTGAAACATAAAATTGATCATCACACTTAACTTTTCTTACTGTTAGACCTTATACTTTTTATCTATATTAGTTCATGGTTGAAGAGAGGGCAAAAGGCCGGAAATAACTTTGAGCTTGCCAACAGTTAAGGGCCAAGAAGAGAGGTAGGCAGAGGGACAAGGAACGGGAGTCAGGATGGTGGAGAAAAGCTTTCAGAGGAGCGGTGTCAAGATTTGCAGAGATAGCCCTAGCCAGTTCAGCTCAGTGGATAGAGCGTCGGTCTGAGAACTGGAAGGTCCCAGGTTCGATTCTGGTCAAGAGCACATGCCCAGGTTGTGGGCTCGATCCCCAGTGGGGGACTTGAAGGAGGCAGCCAATCTGATTCTCTCTCATCATGGATGTTTCTATCTCTCTCTCTCTTCTTTCCTCTCCGAAATCAATAAAAATATATTTTTTAAAAAAAGAAAAGAAGAAGAGTTGCCGAGAGAAAGAGGAAAGACAAAGGAGTTACAGAACATGGCGATTAGGAGGTTGTTGGTGACCTTAGCAATGGATCATGCAGGGCGAGTGGGGATGGTGAAAGGAAGGACTCTCACACACAAGCACTGGGAACTCAAGTCCAGTAGGAGAGCAAGCAAGTAAGCGATTACAAAATACAACGTCCAATAAAACAGAAAGGCAGCTGCGATAGGGAATGGTGGGGAACTACGTAGGCAAGGAAGAGGTCAGGAAAGGCCCTCTGACAAGATGATGCATAAGCTGAAATTGGAAGGAAGCAAATAAACTGCCCACATGAAGAGCGATGGGAAGAGCCAGCCCGCGGAGGACCTGTGCAAAGGCCCTGAGTTGAGAAAGAGTTCAGAGTTCCCAAAGAATTGAAAGAAGCCCAGTAAGACTGGAGCTGAGGGAGGTAATAAATGAAGCCGTAGGGATGTGGCCTTATAAGGGATGGTGTTTGGATTTCAATCTAAGTGCAATGGAAAATCACTGGAAGGTTTAAGCAGGGAGTGAGTGATGGGACCCGCTTCATAATTTTTAAAGTTTTCCTTGGCTACTGTGTTGGTGGGGGCTAGAGTAGAAGTGGGGGAACCAGTCAGGGACGCTTACAATGACCCAGGAAAGCAAGGAAGATGGCTTAAAGCGGGAGCAGTGAGGTGAGCAGTAGATGGGTTTGCGAAACGGTCTGGAGGTAGGTCCAACAGAATTTGCCAATGGATTGGATGTGGGAGGTGAGAGGGGGAAGAATGAAAAACAACACCCAGTTTCCTGTTTATCAGGTTCCCTGCTGTTTACCAAGAAGGGGAAAATCTGGGGAGAAAGAGGTTCTGGGGAGGGATCACGAGTTTGGTTTTAGGGGCAGGAAATTGAAGGAGTCACCCTTGGCTGTCTCGATGAGGGTGGGGCCCGGGTGGCTTGAGGGATCAACACCAGTGGCGGAGGGCCCGGTGGAGGCTGGCTGTGAACCCGCGGTGGCACCGGCCCAGGTAGCTGGAGGATTCTCTTGCAGAACTCAGCAGGAAGAGGCAGAGGGTTGGCAGTGTAGTTGAGATGTTGAGGAAAGGCCGGTGTGGAAATCATTATCAAGTGATCGAAATGTCAAGAATCTGAATTGGGAGGTAAGAGAGCAAGAGGCTGGGAGCCAAAGGAAGTCCCTGGGGGTCCGAGGTCTGAGGGGGTCTTAGAGTCTGCGCACTCAGGGATGGAGCACTTTGGGTGAGGCCAAGAGGGAGTGGCCGTGTGACTGGAAGGCTGAGTGGATGGGAGTACCAGCGGTGCTGGGAGTGGCTCCGAATGGAGAATGAGGTCCCAGGCTGATGCTGGAGCTGGCGATGGAGAAGAGGACCTTGCGACAGATGTCAAAGTCCTGTGGGAGCAAAGGAGGTACCCAAGGCCACTTGCAGGTCCCAAAGTCCAAAGGTGAGAAGAGGAGGGAAACGTCAATAGGACGGTGAAGGGAGGGCCACCGAAGGAGGGTGACCGGGAAAGGCGCTCACTCCTGCTGTGAGGGAATGAGTGGTTTCCAGGTGAGGACTGCTCCCCAGGTATGTGTTAGACCTCAGGCTCCTTCCGTCACACAAGGTGGAGAAGGCTGGAAGGGTGTTTAGGGTGCAGTGGGTTTCCAGCTGACACAGCTGGGCCTCTGGAAGGGAGACCAAGAGAGGAAAGGGGAAGAGCAGAGCAGTGTTCTTGCAAATGACCCCCTTACCCTCTCTCACGGGGGCTCCCCACCCCCTCACTCTCTCCCCATCAAGTTCAACCTTCACCAGAGCTGCCAGGCACTCCTTCTAAAGCACAACTCCAATCCTGCCTCTCGCCCACCTCATAACCCCAGCAGCTTGCCCACGACCCTCCAGGTCAAGTCCCTGCTCTTCAGCCTGGTGTCTGAGGCCTCCTGGAAGGATCTCAGCTGCTGCCCTCTTCCCACCTGTCATTTTATTTTTATTTATTTATTTTTTAAATATGTTTTATTGATTTTTTAGAGAGGAAGGGAGAGAAATAGAGAGGAACACCGATGAGAGAGAAACATTGATCAGCTGCCTCTTGCACACCTCCTACTGGGGATGTGCCTGCAACCAAGGTACATGCCCTTGACTGGAATCGAACCTGGGACCTTTCAGTCCGCAGGCCGACGCTCCATCCACTGAGCCAAATCGGTCATGGCCCCACCTGTCATTTTAAGTCCCCACACACCACAGCTACTTATAGCTCTGAGGGTCCCGTGCTGCATCCTCTGGGCCTTTGCACATCATGCCTGGAATGCCTTTTCATCGCACTTGCCCGGAAAAATGCCAAATGTTTCAAGCATCTCCTCCTTGGAGAAGCTTCTCTGACTCCCTCCAGGAGTCGCGATCGCCCCTTCCTTTGTGCCGTCTCTGCTTCAGCTACCTTGTCTCCTAAGTCTCCTCTCCACTAGACCAAGAGCTTCTTAGGAAAACAGCCCTAAGGGGGTATTCACTTCTCTCTCTTCCATTTCCAGCCTGCGCCTTGGGCTACGATAGCACTAATATTTAATGAATGGAAGGATCAAGTTATAGCAAATTATAAGAGCCAGCATGTGCTAACTACTCACGATAACTCTTAGCACTATATAAGCTTTTACAATGCGTGACCTGTGTTATCCTCCTAAGAACTGTGGTGGGTGGTATTGTGACCGCGTTTGTTTTACAGATGCGGACAGCGGGGCTAAGTGACTTGTCTGAGGACATTGAGCTTGCCCGTGATAGAGATGGGTTTTGAACTCAGACAGGGCTAGTTCTAGTGTCCATGCACTTCCCCACTACCCTATACTAGTATTGCCTCCGTAAGAGAGACAGCCACCAGGTCTCAGAGAACAATGAGGCCATGGGGACGAAGGTTTGCAGGAGGGGCTGTAGGAAATTGACAATAACCAAGTCAGCTTTTCTTTGAGTAACAGTGATCACCACAAACACGGGTGGTTGCATACCCCAAAGCCTATTTCCCCTTCTTTTGCCTGTAAACACCCCTCCCTACACAATGCAGGTGAGTCCTGACTGGTCTAAGCTAATATTGGTGGCATCATCCCTTTTGTCTGTGATTGCTTCATGGGTGGGTATGTAATCCAGGTAGCTCCTTAAAAAATTTTTTTAAATTATGGTAAAATATACATAACATAAAATTTACCACTTTAACCATGTTAAAGTGCCAGTTAACTCTTTAAAAGGGACAGCTGGACTTGTTGTTGGACCTGGTTGGTAAAGATGAAGTGCCTGGAGCCTCTGCGATCATCTTGTGATCATGAGGTTAGGAGCCAATACACTGACATGATAGAATAAAAATATATTTAAGCCCTAACCTGTTTGGCTCAGTGGATAAAGTATCGGCCTACGGACCGAAGGGTCCCTGGTTCAATTCCAGTCAAGGGCATGTACCTTGGTTGCGGGCACATCCCCAGTAGGGGGTGTGCAGGAGGCAGCTGATCAATGTTTCCCTCGCATTGATGTTTCTAACTGTCTATCCCTCTCCCTTCCTCTCTGTAAAAAATCAACAAAATATATATTATACATATACTAGAGGCCTGGTGCACAAAAATTTGTGCACTCAGGGGGGTCCCTCAGCCCAGCTTGTGCCCCCTCGCAGTCTGGGACCCCTTGGGGGATGTCCACCTGCTGGCTTAGGCCCATTCCCCAGGGGATCTGGCATAAGCTGGCAGTCAGACATCCCTCTCACAGTCTGGGAGCCCTTGGGGGATGTCCACTTGCCAGCAGGGAGCAGGCCTAAGCTGCAGTTGGACATCCTTAGCGCTGCTGAGAAGGTGGGAGAGGCTTCCACCACCACCACTGTACTGGCAGCTGTCAGCTTGGCTTGTGGCTGAGCAGAGCTCCGACTGTGGGAGCCCACTGACTACCAGGGGGCAGCTCCTACATTGGTTGTCTGCCCCCTGGTGGTCAGTGTGTGTCATAGTGACCAGTCATTCCCAGTTGTTCTACTGCTAGGGTCAATTTGCATATTACCCTTTTATTATATAGGATATATATGAAAGAATCTGATGTGATTGCAGAACTTTGGGATCATTCCTACCTTGGCCCTTCTCAATTCCTGAGATAATAAGTCACCTCGCTATCTAAGCTAATTTGAGTTGGTCTTCTATTGCTTAGCTGAACGTATACTGATACAAGGACAGTGCCAGTGGAAGAATAGGTTTTGCCTGGGAAGGGATGACAGTAAGTATACAAACTTTAATGATCTCTGGGCACCACTGCCCTGGTCCGGTCCACTGACCTCTGGTCTTCTAATGAGAATGAGTACCTTGTCCTGGGCAGGTAGTGATAGTGACTTGGAACATCGTCTGAATAAGCTTGAAGGATTTACAGAAGGTCCAATTCTGGCAGCCTTGGGGTTCCGTTCACTAGACATCAAATAAGTATGTCCCTGGTGCTGGGATCATATGGAGAAATCAGATCCAGTCCTTGCCTTTAAGGGGCTCGCAGTGTAGCGGGAGGGACGATCACAGGCCAGTGGTGAGTGCTGTACAGTTTCCGTAGGTCTAGAGGCTGAAGTGCAAGGTGGCTGGATAAACCTTCATGGGGGCATTTTGCAGGAGGATGTGAGAAGGGTCAGAGGAAAACAACATTTCTAGGCAGATGAACCAGCCATACAAACTCAGGGCAGCGTCGTCCTCTCAGGGAAATGACAAGTCATTTAGCGTGATGGGAACTGGGCTAGCCATCTCAGGTCATGTGTTTCTAAGCAAATTGCTTGACCTCTCTGAGGCTCAGAATTCACATTTATAAGAAAAAGAAGAAAGGAAGAAAAACAGTTGCAAAATTAGGTAACAATATAGATGCAAGCACGGCGCTGGGCGTGTATTAGGTGCACAAGAAACACTCTTCATTCTTCACCCATTGTCACATGGTTCTAATTCATTATCTTCTCCAATCCAGGTGGCTTTCTTCCCTTTCGCACTCATTCCTGAGCCCAGTAGTGAGCCCCCCACCCCCACCCCAGCTCCCACAGACTTCTCCTCGGGCAGGAAACCCGAGCCCACTGCCTGGCCTAAGACAGCTTCTAGGACTGAGTGGTTTGTGTTATTCCTTCTCTCCTCTTTCTCTCTTTTTCCCCTGAATGCAACAAAATAAAACCAAACAAAAAGCCCAACGCCTGGCGTGGCTTGTCGGGGAGTTATGCAAGTGTGTAAAAAAATAAAATAAAATAAACACCGAGTTTCCAGCATTTGGGGCTGTTTGATTAGGCAAGGAGCAGAGCCAAGGGCCAGTGAGACACGGGGAAGGCTCAGGGCAGAGGGGAGCGGGGAGGGGCTGCAGAGGGGGCTGGAGGGGGCCCAGGACCCACTCGGAAGTGGCTGTTTGCCTCCTGCAAACTTGGCAATGCTCTGGCTAACTGAGCCCAGGCGCAGGGCACTTGGGACTCAACTGCTCCACTTTCTCAGGCCATCCACCATCCTTGTGCCCTGGCCACCCGGACACGTGAGGGGTCCTTCCCTCGATTGCCTGTCACTGAAAGACTCTGCTCTTTTCCCAGGGTTGCCCCCTCCTCCCCTGAGAAGGAGATTCCACAGCCTGTCTTCATTACCCACCCCCACCCCCCACCCCCACAATCAGTATAGCTTTTCTGCTCTAACTCACTCCTGCTCACTACAGTTTTAGCCCATTTTCCCCTCCCCTGGCTAAGATGAAGCTGGAGAGCAGCTGGGTGCCGCCCTGAGAATGAATCTCACCTGCCTCCCTTCTTCAGGCTTGACTTCTACACCATCTGCAGGTGTCTGCAGCCCTTAGGGCTCATTCACAAACATTTACAGAGCCCCCGCCATTTACCAGACAGCTGAAGCCTTTATTGTATTGACCCCTGAGGCTCAGAGAGGTTGAGTGACTTCAGCATGGCCACACAGCTGGTAAATGACGGAGCAGGAATTTGAATCTAGGTTTTACTCCAAAGTCTCCCTCACTCTCCTACACCAGCTTCGTGTGGAAGTGTCCTCCGAGGGGTTCTAGAGGTCCTAGAGCCTCGTGTTTTCTCTGAAGTGGGAGCATGCTCTTGAAGACCTGACCCTAAGAGGAGGAGAGCGTGGCCAGGACCGCAGACCCTGTTGCGCTGGTTCCTTGTCCCTTTCCCAGGATGCTGATAGGGAAACTGAGGTTTCCAGAGGCCCCTCGGCCCTGTTCTGCCCCCGGGATGCCTGGAACTGCAGCCCCGGCTCTGGCTTGTGGAATCCCCGGGGTGCGGGGCGGGGGTGAAGGGAGGAGCGAGGGCAGAGGGTCTGCGCCAGGGTCCAGAGGCGCGCGCGCGGCTGCCAGCCCTGCGCCCCAGCTGCGGGCAGGAGCGTGCGGGAGGGGGCTGCGAACTCCCGGGCCTGGCGCTCCAGTCCGTTTTTTCCCGCGGATCCCGGGAAGGGGGGCCGGTCCGGGGGTGGGACGGCAAAGCGGGGGATTCCCTCCCTCGTGCGAGCAGAGGACTGGCCCCTCTCCCGGCTGGGAGCTGCGGCGAGCGGAGGCGCGACGGAGAGCAGGGGAGCCCGAGCCGGGCGGGGAGCGGGGTGCACCGCCGAGCGGGCACTGGGGCGAGCGAGGCCGAACCGAGCCGCCCCGAGGACCGGTGCGCCGGGTGGGGCGCTGGCCCCGGAGCGCGTGAGCGGCTCGCAGATTGAGCAACTTGGGGACCGGCGGGCGGAGCGCGGGAGAGCCCGGCGCCCGGGACAGTCGTGCGGCGGCGGGCGGACGGGCGCGCCCTCGCCCCTCCCGGGTCTGCTGCCGCCGGGCGGGCGGCGCGGAGGTGAGTCCCCCCATGAGCTGCCCTGTGCCCCTTCCTGGCGCCGCCTCCCCCGGGACCTGGGGCGCCACGGGCTCTCCCGTCGGGGCGCAGGCGAGCTGAGTTGGGGGGCGACAGCGAGAGGGGGCGGACTTCTGGCTGCTCCCTGGTCAGCGAGGGCGGAAGAGGGGTGCCGCCCTTCGCCCGCCCAGGTCACCCCTCGAGCCGGCGGGCAGCCCTCTCCCGGTTGCTGCCTCGGGTTCCCCTCAACCCCGCAGCCCCGACGGTCGTCTTCACTGGTGGTTCTCAGCGCCCCACGTCCGCCAGCCCTATTTACCACCACCCCCCATCCAGAGGCTTTGATTCCTGGTCGGCACCGCGGGTTTCCCCGACCCTGCGGCCCTGGGTTTCCCGTCCCCAGTCCCGCAGCTCGGCCCGGGCCCGACGTGGCAGGGTCATGCGTCTGCGCCCCCTTGCTCTGCGGGCTGGGGTGCTGAGGGTCATACGGCATCGCTTGGCTGGGAGAGGCGGGTGGTGTGTTTGCCCCGGGCTCTCAGGAGGGTTCTGGGTGCGAGCACTTGGGTGCAGGAGTTTTCTTAGGAAACCGGCCTCTGGGGCCGGGAGGGCACTCTGGAATTTTGAGGGTCAATCAGGGGACCGAAGATCGCCTCGCCTCCCCCTGCACCTGCCGAGCCTCCCCCCGGGCCCGGGAGAACTGACACGCTTAGAGAGGAGATGAAGGGATGAGACCCAGCCCTCCCCGCTGCTCTCCCTTCTGGGGGGCGAGTGGGGGACAGCACCTGCCTGACTTAGCTCTGGGGGGCCCTCTCATCCCGACAGGTTCCTCCTCCCCCTGCCCAGCGAGTCTTCGGCCTCCACCCGCCAGCCCCCTCGGCAGCCCAAACGCTCCGCCCGGAGCGGGTCTCGGGGAGGGCTAATGAGAAATGACGCGGATGGTTTACATTTTTGGGTCTGTGTCCGGCCCGGGATGGAATACTAATTTATCCTGAGAGCGCTGCAGGCAAGAAGGTGAACGGTATTTCAGCCCTCGGTGGGGTGGTGGGGTCCCAGCCCTCAGCTCCACCCCCAGCTATGTCCCCCTCCCTAGCTCGCCTCCTCCTGTTCCCCACCACCTAGCACGTGCCTCCTCTCTGCTCCGTCCTCTGCCCCAGGTCTGCCTCTGCCTCCAGCCCTTCACCACCTTCCCCAGCTCCCAGCCTCTTCCCCACCCTCCAGCTCCCCAGTCTTGAGGAGCAAACTGGCTGGTCACTGAGAGGGTGTCACCGCAAGACCCTTAACCTGTTGGTGCCAGTAAAATGAGCAGGATTCTACTATCCTCCCCGAGGAGTACATGAGGGCCTAGCACATGGCGAGTGATGGATGTGTATCCCTCATGGCCACCCTGGCGGACACAAATGCCCTTCCTCACCCCCATGGCTGCCTGAGACCTCGATCACTGCCAGCAGTTCCCATTGCTGGCTCTGCCTGTGCCGAGTAATAGGCCGCAAACACACACACACACACACACACACACACACACAAATGAACTGCTTGTGCCATATCGCCCAAGGGACCAGGGAAGTCAGACAGAGGAGCTAATAGAAATGAGGCGGACGGGCTGGCTACTTAAAAGAAAGCTAACAGCTCCTCCTCCCTCAGCCTGTCCTCATGGTGTGTGTGTGTGTGTGTGTGTGTGTGTGTGTGTGTGTGTGTGTGTGTGTGTTCGTTCCCGCGCCCATTGTAAGTGTGGAGGGGTGGGTGTTGCAGGTTCCTAGTCTGAGACCTACCCAGCTATTGAAATCAGTTTTCACATAAAATTCTGAGTTTTCAACTTTTAAAAAAATCCGGGCAACCCTGAGTCGTTATTTCTGCCTGTCTAGTGATGGGTGGCAGAGGCCAGCGTCCCTCGCTCCGGAGAAATTCAGATCTGGATCCTCCTCCTACTTCCCAGCTGAGATTGTGGTTTGATGGTGATTCAGGTGGAAATAGATCATAGGATCCTCACTGGCCAGGGCTGGGTGCCCATGGCATTGGGTGCCCACGGCAAGAACTAGGCTGAAGTTAAGACCTTGGAGGTTGGAGGCGAAGGGGGGGGAGGTAGGAAGGAGAGGAAGGGAGCTAACCCTTGCTGAGCACTGACCCTGCAGTGCCAGGTTCTGTGCAAGGCAGACAGAGGGCATTCAGAGAGTCCCAGGAGGCCTTTTCTGCACTCCAGACCCCAGGAGCACTGATCTTACAGTGAGGCCAAACAAAGGCTCACAGACCCAGGGGTTACCTCCAGGTGTGTCTGATGTGGTCTTCTCCCCCAGGGTCTGTTGTGTAACTGCTTGGGGTCCTCAGACCCCAGTTCGAAAAGTGCTGCATTTATAGACGAACCCTATCACTTTGAGTGATCCCTTTGGGGCCAGGGCGATCCATGGTAGAGATAAATACAAATGTGGAAACTGGATAGCGGTGCTCAGTGTTAAGATATGTATCTAGAGGATACAAAACTGTTTATATTACTTCTTAGATGACCATTGGAATGTAGGCACAAAATAAAGTCTTGATCATAGAAAACACAACAGATGTTATTGTCTTCCCTATGTGCCAGGCACCATTCTAAGCAGTTTCATATATTAATTCATTTAAGCTATAAAAAACAACAACTGTCCTAGCCAGTTCGGCTCAGTGGAAAGAGTGCCAGCCTGCGGGCTGAAAGGTCCTGGATCCTATTCTGATTCTGGTCAAGGGCGCATGCCTGGGTTGCGGGCTTGATCCCCAGTAGGGGGCGTGCAGGAGGCGGCTCTCTCTCATTGATGTTTCTATCTCTCCCTCTCCCTTCTCTGAAATCAATTATACACACACAACAACAACAACAACAACAACAACAACAACCCTCTTGCAAATAAGGAAACTGAGGCCCAGGCCAGTTAATCAACCAGCCCAAGGTAACAGCTAATAAGTAGGAGAGCCAACATTTGAAACCAGGCAGTCTGACTCTGAAGTTCATGCTCTTGGACCGTCGTGCTCTATGGCCAACCTGTGAGACCATATACTTGGCACTGAAGATATCCCAGTGTGATAAACTGAAGGGGATGGAAATGTGTAGTGGGGCCTGGGAAGGGTGGGAAGGCTTTAGCAGGTCGTGCAGGGAGTGCTGGAGGGGCAGGTAGGGGCTGGCAGCTGACAGGCATTGGGGGGGTGGCTGGCCCTAGCGCCAGGTGGGATCCATCAGCCTTGTGTAAACACTTCTCACAGGCAGCTTAACCACTTGAGTGTATCTGGCCTTCAAAGCTGGTGGGAGAGGCTGAGAAGGGAGGTGCTAAGCTCCTCTGTGGGATAATGATTTATCTCCCATGCAGGTGGGCTCTCCCGGGGCCTCCCTCAGAGGCCAAGGGCGAGAGGATTGGGACAGGGACTGCGAGGGCCACCTCCACTCCAGCAATACAGATTTCTCATTGGTAAGCCAAAACTCAGCCAACTCTCAGAGCAAGCCTGTGAAATAGGCATATCTATCCCCATTTTATAGATGAGGAGACTGAGGTTCAGAGAGGCTGTGACTTGTCCGAAGATCTCTAACCGGCGGAGGGGAGGGTGATACTTCCCTGGCATCTACAAAGCTTCCTGAAGGCTCGCTGTTTCCTCCTGCCCCTGTGCGAGTGTGGGTGGGTGGGGGGCAATGCATGGGCTGGCCTCTGCTGTGTGTTGGGCGCACGTGTTCCTGTGAGTGTGCAGTGGGGTTTCATCCTCTGACTCCCAGGTTGGGCTCCAACTTCCCAGACACATTTTGTTGGGGAGGGACCAGCTCTCCCTGCCCCCATCACCAGCCGGCAGTCCAGAGACCTGGCTCTTACTGGGCCGGGGGATTATCCCCATTCTCTGGGTCTCTGACCAGGGCGGGCATAGCTGCCTCCTTTATCCGCTCACAAAGGCCAGGCCCGCCAGGCCTGCTGTGTCAGAGTTTCTGTGGCCCCGGGGAAGCCTTACTTCCTTTCCTCTCGCCCGAGCCCAGAGGGCCATGCAGAGTGCGTGTCCTTGTCCGGGCCACTGTTCTAGCTCCAGGACAGGAGAAAGGCACAGGGGTGACGCACAGAAGGACAGAGTGCTCATCTTCAAGAGACACACTATCACTGCAGCATGAGGTGTGTAGAGTAGACCTAAAGGCTTTCCGTCAGAGCTGGCCGGTACTGGGCAGGGGTGGGGCCAACTGGTTCCCAGTGACCCCCCCACAAGCTTGCTTTGAGGGTCCGCTGTATTCCAGCTGCTTGAGAAGCCAGCTCTCGTCCCAGGGAATTCTGCAACCAGGAAAGGGAGCAGATTTCTTCTATAGGGGTGCCAGGTGGGCAACTTACAATGTCCAAACATTCTGAGTTCTCATAGTCTCTTTGACAGGGAGACCCCATGGGATGGTAGGAGGCATAAGTTGGGGGCCCTTGGCCCCTCAGAATTAATCCTTCTCTCTCCTCTCTCAACAGGTTGGGTTTTGGAGGTGTCCCTGCTGAAGTGACAAACTCTCCCAAGTGCCTTTGGGGAGACCTCCTTAGGGGCAGATAGAGAAGTGGACTCCCCAGCTGAAATCATGGTGGAACTGGGACACGGCCCAGGCCTGGGCCTCCTGCTGCTGACCCAGCCCCAGAGGCGTTAGCGAGAGCCCTGCGCCATCCATCACCCCGAAGACCACCCCTCCTGCCAGGGGCCTGGAGCTGGCGAGTGACTATGCAGCTTGGGCTGTGTGTGGTGGCCCTAGTTCTGAGCTGGATGCATCTCACTGCTGGCAGTCGGGGGATCAAGGGAAAGAGACAGAGGCGGAGTGAGTAATGACGGGGCTGGACCACGGAGGGCCTGGAGCTAGGGGCATGGTCTGGGGCTACTGGGGGGACTAGAGCGCCTTCGGTGGCTTTATTCTGTGATGACCATTGCTGATTTGTACTTGTGTAGAATGCTCGATAGATTATTCTGTTTGTGGATTATCCAGTTTGTGGATTAATTTGTTGAGATTGTGCACTCTGTAGATTTTCCCCTTTGTAGACTCTGCCTTCTAGATTAAACCGTCCCTGGTGAGGATCCAATGTGTGGATTATGCCCTCTGACATCATAGCACCAGCTTTGTGTGGTATCCATGGAGATGATCCCTCATCCCCCTGCTCCAGGATGCTTGGTTCCCTCCTCACCGACAGTTCAGGGCCCTTTCTTTCAGTGGTGGCTGAAGTGCAGCCTCGACCCCTTGGGCCAGGAGTTCTGCCCACCTGTGGCAGGCAACAGCTTTCCCTGCCCAGATCATGGGGCAAGCACAGTGGTGCTGGGGAGTTCATGAGGCTGTCCACTCCTATGGTGTTGAACCCTGCCCAGGGGGAGTCTAGGAGTTGCCCTGGGGGAGGGAAGGGGAGGCGAGTGGGCAGGAGTCAGGCCCTGCCCCCTTCCAACCAGAGCACCTTTGCTTTTCCTTACTTCCTGGGAGATCCCACATAAGATATCATTGGAAGAAAGGGTTCTCAAAACAAAATAAAACTATCATTTACAGATGGGGAAACTGAGGCGAGGAGCGGGGAAGAGATGACAGTCCTAAGGACACACCTAATTCCTGTGACCCCTGTCTTGGAAACAGAGCTTGACAGAGTTCCAGTTGAACTTGTCCACATTGCCCCCGCTGTCCCTCCCGGAGCCCCTCAGAGTCCCATTCTAGGTGCCCCCAAGAGCAGGTCCTCTAGCCTCTGCCTAATGCTTCCAGCGATGGGGGCTCTGTACCTGCGGTTGTTGTGGCCCCTGCATGTAAGAGATGCTTCAGGAGTGAGGTGGAGGCCTGCGGTACAGACCTGAGGCTCGACCCCAAGGTCTGTCTTTCAGCATCCCCATCACAGCTGTCACGCACCTGAGCAGGCAGCCCCTCCGAGGCCTGGCTCAGACCCTTCTTGCTTCCCTTTTGAGGCCCGGACACCCAGGCTGCCAGTAAAGGTCGAAAAGCAAGTGAGGAGTGTGGTTGGGTCTTGAGGGGAGCAGCCAAGGGCAGAACCCAGTCCAGGACAGAAGCTCAGAGAACTGGTGAAGCTGAAAATCCCTAGCTTAACAAACAATTAGAGACGGTTAGGTTTAATTAGCATTGAAACCTTGATTTTTTTCCCTCCCTTCTCATCTGTGGCAGCC
This sequence comes from Murina feae, assembly GCA_004026665.1. Classification (NCBI taxonomy): domain Eukaryota; kingdom Metazoa; phylum Chordata; class Mammalia; order Chiroptera; family Vespertilionidae; genus Murina; species Murina feae. Next base: position 34,392 of record PVJC01014783.1, read on the forward strand.
AGCATTTTGGACTCCACGGGCCAGATGCAGTTCAGCCGTTTATAATATCTCTTCTATTTCCGAGATGAAAGAAAGAGTGTGGATTGGGCTATTCACGCTCGTGTGATGTGCACTGGTGATCACACTGTCCCTCACATGTGCAGAGCCACCCCTCCCCCCCCAAAACCAGAGGTCAGACTTGTTGTTCTAAACTTTGTCTTGAAAAAAGAAAAGCACTGGCCGGGCCATCAGAAAGGGCCTGGCCCCAGCCATGACCAATCGAATACAGCAATTATGACGCTTTTGATACAGCCACATCCCACAGCCTGGGCTGCAGTACCCCGGTTTTTATGACCACGTGGTGTGTGACAGACACCCTTGATGGGAGATACGAGGATGGGGTAAGGCGAGGGGAAAGCCTTGGGGTGCAGGGAGAGTCTAAGAGGGGCGTGAGCTCGGAGAGAGATGAGTGTGCATGTTGCTAGGCAGTTCCGCTTAAAGAATAACCATGAAGCTACAAGTGTCATTGTGAGGCTTACATGAGACGATGGGTACATGTAGCGAATCCTCTGTGAAATGTCAAGCTCTCTGTTGACTGCAGCAGACATGTGATCGTTACGTAAACGTGTGGACCATTTTGCCCTCCGGTGTCCAGGGAAGTGGGGGAGAGAAGAGAGAGGAGCCAGACAATTGTGTTGGCTTCTCCGGCCTCCTCACCACATGGAAGGGCACTGGGCAGCCTCCAGGGCCGAGGCAGGCTTGCTATGAACATGAACCTCAAGTCCGTTGACTCTGTCCAGCACCCCATGACTGAGTGTTGAAATAATTCTGATCCGAAGTCACACACAAGCTTTGAGCCCAGAAGTGGCTAATTTTGGGTCTGAGTGATGGCCTCCCTGCATTGGGGGACAGAAGTTGAGCAAAGAATTCTTTTTTTTTTTTGTAAAGCTCTTTTTATTATTATTATTTTTTAAAATATATTTTTATTGATTTTAGAGAGGAAGGGGGAGAGAGAGAGAGAGAGAGAGAGAGAGAGAGAGAGAGAGAGAGACATCATGATGAGAGAGAATCATTGATCGGCTGCCTCCTGCACACCCCACACTGGGGTTCGAACCTACAACCTGGGCGTGTGCCCTGACTGGGAATCAAACTGTGACCTCCTGGTTCAAAAGTTGATGCTCAGCTTCTGAGCCACATCGCCTAGCCGAGCGAAGAATTCTTTAGCTATGAGTTATGAACCCTCAAAGGGCGTCTTTCTCCTCTTCCACTTACTGAGGACACGTTCCCACATCAAGCCTCCTATTCACTAACCCTCATTAGCACCAACCCTCTCCTGACCACCTTCCCACCTGCATTTCCTGCCCCTCACGGAGCCCTCATTCCTTCACCAGCCCTCACGCTGAGTGCCCCTCCCTCACTAAGACCCTTCTATCAGATTTCTGGGCCCCTTCATTCAGTCCTGTCCCCATGAAGCCCCCATTCCTTCCCTGACTCCTCCAGAAGATGCCCCCCTTCTGTCCTTTCTCACAGCCCCATCCTCCATCTGAAGCTTTTGTTCCCTCTTGCACTGACCATCACT
>PVJC01014784.1:0-13468 GCA_004026665.1 Murina feae
CCTAATAACCGTGGTTTTGAACTCTATATCCTGTCGTTTTCTTTCCTCCATCTCTATCCTTTGTGACCTGTTTCGTCTCCTCATTTTGGCTTCTTCCCTTTCTGATTTAGGCGATCACTGCGAGGGATTAACCTCTAAGCCACTTGGTTACGAGAGTCAGCTGTGTCTACAGTGGGAGAACTTCTGTGCTGGAGACACCATTATGGGGCAAGAGTTGTTACAGTGGAGCTTTTATGCTCACTGCATCTGCCCCGAGTGTGTTCCTTGTGGATCTGTTTTGTTCAGGTTAGTCCCTCTCTGGCCACTGGGTGAGGCTGGCTCCTGTATCTTTAAGGAGGCGTTGCTGCAGAAGCCTCTGACGCACTTGGGAGGGGCGGGGCCTCAGGGAGTTTGCCGGGCGGGGCGGAGCAAATAGCTATGGCACTTCTCAGCCCTGCGCTGAGAGACACCAGGTCTCTGTGTCCCACGGTAATTGCTGCAAGCAACGCTGAGAGAAACCCGTTTTGGATTTCCTCCTGGTGCCGGTCAGTCCCCCTTCTCTGGGTGTCTGTGGGACCTCTGAAACTCACCTGGAACTGGAGTTCAGAGCAGCTGGGAGCTTGTGGCTCTCTCCGTTTTGGAAAAGAACCACGACCTCCAGTACCAGCCCTTCCCCGAGCCCGTGCGCGCGCCTCTGTACCTCTGTACTTTGCTTCCGCCACTCCTCTGAGTCTCAGACTCTTCTCTGGTTGTAGGATTTTCACTCAGCCAGCCATCCTGTGGGTGCGAGTGGTGTCCGTGTGTTCTTTTCGAGGTTTTTCTGAAATAGTTGTTCACAGCTGCATATACGGTGTCTACCCTATGCCGCCATCTTGTTTCTCCCTAATAGTCATCTTGAAGATTAATATTTATTTAGCATTAATGATGGGCCCAGAACCTGGCTAAATCCTCTAAATGCAGAATATTATTTAACCCTAGCAAATGTGAGGATGCTAAGGCTCAAGGTCGTACAACATGCAAGTGGTGATCCAAGATTAAAATCCTGGAAGTCAAACTCTAGAGCCCAAGCTCATTGCCAGGGGCTGAAAATTCGCCAGCACCCAGCCAAATCTGACACATTGTTTTTCATTTTCACTTTACATTACTTTAAATGCTGGTTATTCTCCCATTGGGCACTGCTTATAAATGCATTCACCATTTTCCCCACCCCATCATATCAAGTTGTTTTATGCTATTAAAAGCTTGGCTATTAAAAGTAGCGTTGCCAGATTTACCGATATAAATATAAGACATCTAATTAAGTTTGAATTTCAGATAAACAATGAGTAATTTTTAATGTAAGTTTGTCTCAAATATTGCATGGCACATACTTAAACTAAAAAAGGCTTCATCTTTTCTCTAAAATTCAAATTTAAATGGGCTTCCTGTGTTTTTTTTTCCTGGCATCTTTATTCTACAAGCATTTGCATTTGTTAATTCTCGCCCTATACGCCATCCTCTCCCCCACCGCAGGGGGGCATCTACTGAGCATCTCTTCTGTGCTAGTTCTGAGTGGCGTCCAGAGCCACAACGGGCTGTGCAGCAGCGCCAGCAGCACTAACGCTCGAGTCATGTGACCAGACATCCTGATGAAGATGCCACATGGAGTTTCTGACAAACCCCAATAAGCGAGTCGCGGAGAAGACCCCTACAGTTCTGGAGTAAGGCGGCGCCGTCTTCAGCAGAGAACTGCGCGCTATTAGAAAACAGCTCCCGACATGCTCCTGGGCTCTGGTAGAGACGGGGCACCTGGCCATGGGCCTCACTCAAGTGACCATGCTGCCAGAAGTCAATTTTTACTTTAAATGATTTTAAGTGCAGAGTATTCTCCACTAGGCACTGGTATCCACCAAGTCAAGCAGGACCAGCAGCAATGCATCATCAGGTAGGAGTGGTACAACTACTTTGGGCCCAGAAAGGTCCAGTGGGCATTAAGTCAACGGCATGAACAGGTGACCCGGACCTCCTATGTCACCCATGTTGCCTCCTACTGTTGCACTGACACTTCTAACTCAGCTCACACCAATAAGACATTCATCATCACCAGCTGATGGCGAAGGGGAAAACCCTGAGCTTGGCTCCGTATGTTGGTGTAAACTGAAAATGGATGCTGTTTCACTAAAGACCCACTCAGAAAGGCAGGAAGGAGAGGAAATCTCCCAGCGAGCAAAGCTCCAGGCTGTACACTTGGCCATTCACTTTGAGAAAAGAAAGAAATGGACAACTAGTTACAGTCATGTAGGCTGAGGCAAATGGATTAATGGTTTAGTCATGGATCTGGAAGAAGCAAGCTTTAATGACTGGGGACACCAAGGCTGATCTAGTAACTGCCACTGAATGTATGACCAGTTCCATCCATTCAGGAGACCAACCAGGCACTTGGACCAGCAGAAGTGCTTGGAAGTAAGGCAATTAGAGTGGAGAGTAGAGAAGGGAGATTATGGGTCTCCGTTAAGGCCTCGTTGTCTACAACAGCAGGGACTCTAGGTGGCACTGTAAGTTTCCCATGCATTACGACTACATCAGTTTGCTAGGGCTGCCATAACCATACCCTATAGACTGGGCAGCTTAAGCTACAGAAATCTATTTTCTCACCGTTCTGGGGGCCGGAAGTCCCAGATCAAGGTGCCGGCAGGATTGGCTTCCTCTCAGGCCACTCCCCTTGGCTTGTGGATTGGCTGCCCTCTTGCTGCCTCTTCGCGTGGTTGTCCCTCAGCACATCTGTGACCCTGACGTCTCTCTCTCTGGGCACCCTAATCACCTCTTCTTGTAAGGGCGCCAGTCAGATTGGGTGAGGGCCCACTCTAACGGCCCCGTTTGAATGAAATCTCCCGCCTAAAGGCCGTATCTCCAAACACAGTCACAGTCTGAGGTACTGGGAGTCAGGGCTTCAACATACCCGTTTGCAGAGACACGATTCAGTCCGTTGTACCGACCGGCCAGAATCATGGAGCGGCTGCACCTGAGCAGAGTGAACTTTTTACGAAAAGCAAGTTGATGTCAGCAGTGCAAGGGGTGGACTGTGGACACTGGCATTGTCCCACCCCTTCACTGGGCACTAGCCCCAGGAGCTGTCAATGTTGACCACTAACAACTCACAGCCTCCCTCTTCTCTAGAGAATTCCCTTCGACTGACAGGAGCCTCTCACCCCTTGGGGGACAGTCCACACACATCCAAGGGGGAAAGGCCAGCCCCTGTGCTTCATGGTAAGACACTCGGCGGTGTATTCCTACCGCCCTTTCACAGCAGAGTGATCAGAGCTGCAGTGGGAGGCACCACCAGGGTCCTGATGAGGGAGAGTAAACTCATGTGAGAGGCTCATTACCGGAGACAAGGGGGAAAGTCGTAGTATGACACAGCCTATGAAATGAAACACTAAAACTACACATGCTGATGTGTAAAAATCTCCAAGGCACATGAATAAGGGATGGAGGGACCAGGTGCCACCCCCGTGAGCATGTAACAAATGTCAGAGGCTGTTCCAGTTGCCACTAATGCTGCCGTCGATTCTGTTAAAACGAAGCCCACGTTCCTGTGCAGACCCTGGGCTGGGTGCTGAGGACACAGGGTGAGTCAGATGGGTGTCTTCCCTCAGAGAGTTCACAGCCCAAATGGTGAGACAGTACAGATCAGGGTGATTGGAGCTGTAGGAGAAGTAGCCGGAAAGTACCCTCATGGCACTAAGGAGGGAATGCCTTCCTCTGAGTGAGATGTCCAGGAAGGCTTCCTGGAGGAGGTGACATCTTAGATAAGCCTAAAACGATCATTGGGATGTCATCGGATGAGCAAGGACAAGAGCACATTCCAGGCTGAAAAGCCACCCCACGTAAAAGCAGAGAAAATGAACCTAACCTAACAGGGGAGACTCAAATCAATGGCGTAGGAAAACTAAATGGGAGATGGAGAAGGCAAGGCTGGACAGAGAAGGGCTGGACCTCAGAGAGCTCAGAGCTAAGGCTGAGAGCTGGATTTCCTCCTGAACCATCAGGAGGGAGCCAGGGACATACTTTACATGAAGATAGCCCTGATACTCCCAGCAGAAGGGCTAACATTAAAAAGACGGACCACACCACATGCTGGTGTGGGGGTAGAGCAGCCATAAACTCTCATACACTAGGCAGAAGCATTAAGTGGTACAATTACTCTGAGAAAGCTTCTGGAACTTGCTTATAAAATAATCATATCCTTCCCCGGTGACCCAGCAATTCTATCCAAGAAAAATGAAAACATGTATTCACAAAAAAGATTTGTCTTAAAATGTTCAATAGAAACTGTATTCGTAATAACCCCAAACTGGAAATAGCTCGGCTGTCCATCAACAGGAAGAACAAATGGATAAACACCCTGGAATTGACTCATACAATGGAATACTGTGCACCCATAAAAAGGGAAGACCTTCTGGCCAGGGTAACTCTGATTGAGAGTTGACTTACGAATCAGGAGGTCATGGTTCAATGCCCAGTCAGGGCACATGCTGGGTTGCGGGCTGGGCCCCCAGTAAGAGGCCTGCGAAGGCAGCCAATCAATGTTCCTCTCTCATCAATATTTCTATCTCTCTCTCCCTCTCCCTTCCTCTCTCTGAAATCAAATTTTTAAAAAATTTTTAAAGGCAGGATCTACCTATAGCTACAACCATATGGATGAATATGAAAAACATTAGGCTGAGAGAAAGAAGCCAGACTCAAGAGATTATATGCTGAATGTTCCATTTACACGAGACCAAGAACAGACAAAACTAATGTTTAGTGGAAAAAATATACAAAAAATCAGATCCCATTCCCAAGATAGGGGTTCAGGGGGGAATTGAGCGAAAGGGGGCATGAGGGAGCTTTTCAGGGTGATGATGAATTTCTGTATCTTATAGAGGTTTGGTTTACACAGACGTGTGCATTTGTCAAATCTCAGCAAATGGGCACTTAATATCTGTGCTTTTCATTGTATATTGATTGAAACATTTTCCCTTGCAGCCACAGGCTGGGCAGTCCTCAGGGTCACTTTAATGGTTCCAGAGAGTCCTCTGACTGAAGGTCAGTGCCGCAGCTGTCAGCTAATGCTGACAATCCCATCAAAAGTGGTATTCCCACTGTGCTCAATGTTTTTCTGCTTCTTTCAGTCTCTGCACGGCTCCTTGATGGCTGGGCTAATCGGGCAGATGCCAAAGGCACCCATCACTCTGGGCTTGTCTGTTCTAAGTGCCTAGTTCCCTTGTAACCCCCGAGCCTCCCAGTCCCCAGCAATGTCATCACTACCTGTTTCTGGAGACAGACCATGAGGGCCAGGACAGACATGGCACCCACTTCCCCATTGGCACACAACGTGGATCTCGTTGGGTTAAACTTGGGCGTCATGGAGGAGGAGGCTGGTGTTGACTGAACTCAGACACTGGACGACCAGAGAAGGCTGCACCTTGGCCTCCAACTGCAGACAAATATTGAACTTCGGGGAATGACACTCGAGCTGAGGTACTTAGTGGGAAGGGTCCTGACAGCTGCAACTTGGATGGAAATGCATCCAACCAGTAAGGTGGACGGGCAGAAGTGAGCTGGTGGATAGACGGTTATCTGCAAAACTAACTTTGCTTTGTGTTTGAAAATTTTCGTAAGAAAGGATTAGGTGGAGGGAAAGTGGCTCTGACTACAGTATGAAGAGGAAATTTGAGAGCCAGGCCAGACCCAGGGAGGCCAGAGTGGAGACAGGTGCAGCTGCCCCAGTCAGTACCTGGTGAGGTCTGAGGTGAGGCCGGGCAGCGGGGGTGACGATGAGGGAGGCCGGGGACTGCACTGTGGGGACGCTCAGGAGGTGAGGGAGGGAGTTGAGGAATGAGTGGAAACAGGCCAGAAGTTGGGCCCTCTGTGCACAGAGACCCTAGAATGACCTCCTCTCAGGAGCAGCAGAGAAGCAGAGGGGGAGGGGCAGGGGGAGGGGAAGGGGTGCAGGGGGCAGAGGGGTGTCCTGAATGTCCCTATCCAATGGGAAAGAAGACTTTGGACAGTTCCTGCCACTCTCCCACTTTCAAATGAGTCCCTTGGCCCACAAATGACCTCTTCCTCCCCTTCCGGAGAGCCAGTGACTAAGTGAGTAAATGTTAGCACAGGAACCTAATTCCATGTGGGTAACTTGGAGGGAGGTGCCCACAGGGTTCCTGGCCTCCCCCTCCCAGCCCCCCGGAAAGTCCATATCCAGGGAGGTGCAAAGAGGTTGGAGAACACACGTCTCTCAGGTTTCGGACTCGCACCGCCAGTGGACACAGCCGCCCACAAGGTAAGCGATGTGCCATCCGGCTCCCAGTCCGATGCAGGTAAGCAGGCCGGTGCGGTTTCCCAGAAGCAGGGCTGCTCCCACCCTGTTGGTGGGAGAAAGTGACTGACCTTCTCGCGGCCTCAGCCCTTCACCTTCACTGGCTGCTCGGCCTGGACGCCTCGAGCAGGCAGCATGGCCAGAGCATTTCGGTTTGTTCTCCTCATGACTCTAGTATTTCCTCTCTCAAAAGGGGTCCATTCAAACCTCACCTATGACATGAGGATAAAACAGTGGCCACCTCAGGGCATGGGTGTGGGGTTAGAGGGGCTAATGCAAGCAAAGGGCATGGAAGTGCTCAGTAAGCTGAACCACCGACATTATTATCGTCACCGGAGTCCTGTTGGCTCCTGTTTTACGGGAAGCGATGTTCTTTTTTCACCTTGGTAGGGTTTACCATTTTCTGTTAGAAATAGAAAATCAAGTGTATTTTATTTTTCAAATGTTATTCCATTTAACCAAAATGTATGTTGAGCAAGCAGTACTCTGGCAGATAGTGCAGAAGCTATGTGGCAGAAGCAGGGGACGCGATACATAGACAACAGGTGTTTGGGACACAATGGCTGAAAGGTTAGGAGCACAAGGTTCAGAGTCAGATGGACCTGAGTTCAACTCCTGGCCTCTTGCCCCAGTGGCTGTGTGACCTTAAGCAGGTCGCCTGGCCTTGCTACACCTCCATTTCCTTACTTGCACAATGGAGGTAATAGCAGTGCACTTGTGGGCTGGAGACTCAGCCTGGCAGGTAGTGAGCACTCAGAAACGTTAGCGCTGCCTGATCGGTGTGGCTCAGTGGTTCAGTATTGATCCATGAGCCAAGAGGTCATGTGGTTGAATTCCCAGTCAGAGCACATGCCCAGGGTTTCCGGCTTGATCCCCGGTGTGCGACATGCAGGAGGCAGCCAATCAATGATTCTCTGCCATCATTGGTGTTTCTCTCTCTCTCTCCCTCTCTCTTCTCCTCTCTCTAAATTCAATAAAACTTTTTTTTTAAAGAAAGAAAATGGTAGGGCTGTTCCCATTCTATTCTTTGGGCAGCCCCTCCCTTCATACATAATTTACTCCCTAAATTGTGTTCCCAAAGTTAAACAGGTGAAATGTAAGAGTCAAACAAGGAGAGATTTACACAGGGCGTGTGTGTGTGTGCATGCATGTGTGCATGTATGTGTATGTGTACATTGTGTGTGCATGTGTGTGTATGTTGACGGTGGGGGAGGGCATCCAGTTGACGCTAAAGCACTTCAACCCTCATGATGCTCTGATGATGGAGCTCCAGCCTTCCAAACGTATTTTTTCTTGTTTTATTTTGTTTTGTTTTTGTTAATCCTTCCTCAGGTATATTTTTTCCATTGGTTTTCAGAAAAAGTGGGAGGGATGAAGGGGGAGAGAGGAGAGAGAAACATTGATGTGAAAGAGACTCCCATTGATTGATTGCCTCCCCATGTACCCTGAAAGGTGGCAGGGATCAAATCTGCAATTCAGGTACTTGTCCTTGACCGGAATCGAACCTGCTATCCCTTGGTGCTCTGGCCAACGCTCTAACCACCAGCCAGGGCCCTGTTCTTTATTTTTATTCTCTGACCCCCACGACTGAGACAGTTGACTTCTGCGTTTTTATATTTCTTGGTCTGTTCTGGCTCACTGTCTCCCCAGGAGGGCATGGGATGGTTGGTTGGTTTGCTGCTATGTCCTAAGCACCCAGAACAGGGTCCACATGCTGTGGAACACAATTAGCTGGCTGACCAGCTGACCTGCGGCTGCTGCCTCTGTCCATCCCACGGTCCTAAATGACTGAGAGAATGGAAGAGCTGCTCCATCACATGCTGCTCCAGCTGATGGGAGCCCAGCCCTTGTGACGGACCCTTCCTATGTTGACCCTGACGGTGACCCAGCCTAGGACTCTGGCTGAGCCAGGGTTTGTTTGCGTGAAAGCTTATGTGTTCCTATCCCACAAAAGAGGGATTATGCCCCTGTGTTTCCAGTGCTGACTTCTGTCTTTCTTTCCCGGTGGTTCCGGTGGTTCCGGTGGTTCCGGGACTCGTGTGACTGGGCTTTTGTTGCAGCTGTCAGCCACATCATCGCAGCGCTTCCCTGGAATCCTGGGGCAGTGGGTGGGCGCTGGGAAAGGAATGAGGCTGCCTCCGCTCCTTTGTCCTCCACCCAGCTTTTACTTATCCATCATCAAGCTGTTTCATGGGGTTGTTTGCAGATCAAAAAACGCATTTAGTGTAAACATTTATTTAATTTTGAAAATACAAAGAAGGTGGTAAGAGTCACCTGTGATGGCACCACCAAGAAATAAACATTGTTGCCATTTTGGGGCATTTCCTTCCAGTATTTTTTTCTAGATTGAAAATTTTTTTATAAAAAATAGTAGAAGCCATTTCTTTTTTTCACTTGCTAAGAGCCTGCAATACATTTCTCCATATTGTCTTGGGACAGCTGCCTGGTGGCCCACCATTTATTTACTGAATTGCCTATTGCTGGACATTTACGCTGGACCCACTTTAGGGCCATTATCATAATGCTGTAATGAGCAGCCTAATATTTCATTTTTCCTACACCACTGGGCTCCCTGGCACAGAACCTACACAGACCCTACGTCAAAGGCCATGGGTATGAGCCTTTCAAATAATTGATTTTTCCCTGGAAATAGGCAATTCCTCACTGCATATTTACCAACGTCCCTCTGCGATAAGCCAAGGTTATCCAAACCTGACCCACAGCATCAAGGAGCCCAGCATCCTTATCTAACAGTTGGGGAAACTGAGGCCCAGAGATAAGAAGACTTGTCTGAAGGCATTAGCAAACTCGATGTTGTCTAGATATTTCCTCCCCACTTTGTCCTCTCTTTGACATTTTGCAAGGGAATGCAAAATCTTCAGCAAAGAGGCAAGTGGTGGCAGCGAAGACGTAGCATCTACACAGCTCATGGCAGACATTGCTAATCACTCATCACACTCTCCCCCTCTGAGTCCAGACCCTGAGGACTTCTCCAACAGCCAGTACCAGGCAACAAGAGGTGAAGTGTTTCTGCCATCCTGGTTGTACCTTTAGTGCCAACCGAGAGCTTTTTTAAACTGTGGACTTGATGCCACTCCAGTGAGTTCCTCAAAGTGTTTTCCTTCTCACCTTTCAAGTGAGAGACCATCTGCAAGACCCCCCCCCCTCGTTTCCAACTGTCCAACCCTGCCATGTCCTCAGAAACCATTTGTGGTTTCCTACAGGACCACAGACTTCCCAGAAGAAGCCCTCACCCCAGCTGGAGGTGATGGGGTGGGCTGGACAGGGGAGCAGAGCATGCTCCAGAGGCAGCCAGAGCTGGGTCCAGATGCTGGCTCCACATTTCATGGCTGTGGGACCTGGAGCAGGTCATTCCCTTCTCTGGAAAAGGGGGGTGCTAACACCTCTATTTTCTCCGACTTGGCCTCGGGGTGGTGATCTGTAGAAAGGAGACGCCTTTCCCACTCCACCACTTCGCTATGTCAGAGCGACCAGCTTCAGCTGAACATCAACCACCTCCCTCCACCCCTAACTGAGGCTTCCATGGACCAGCTTGTAGAGAGATGGGGGGGAGGCTCCTCATGCACACCCTTTCCCTCTGTCTCTGGCAAGAATGAGAGGGAAAAGGGCAGGAGAGATTTCCCCCCACTGATGGGTGGCTCCCTACTCTCTGGAGAGCCAAACAATGTTTCAAGTTGAGTCTCACGCACCTGCTTTTGGGGGAGACCAAACCTTCCTGGCAGGTCTCTCAGGCTGTAACCTCAGATACGAACAGAGCTTCTCCAACTAGTCGCTGTGCACGCCACCCCAGCCCCCGGTTCGCTGGCACCCTTCCCTCATCTGCTCAGGGGAAGACAGCGGGAAGGGCTTCAACCAGCCCCAGGCCAGGTCTCTCCTGCAGGGTCCACCACACCGGGCCCTAGGAAACACACACACAAGCTTTGACCCCACCCAGAGGGAGCAGAAGCCACTCTCTCCGCCAAAACTCTTCCCCATTTTGTTAATCCTCACCCAGGGATATTTTTACTTTTTATTTTTATTTTTAGAGAGAGTGGAAGGGATGGGGAAAGACAGAGAGAAACATCAATGTGAGAGAGACACGTCGACTGGTTGCTTCCCGTGCACACCCTGACCAGGGCCAGGAGTGGACCCCACAACCAGCATGCAACCGAGTTACATGCCCTTGACCAGACTTGAACCCAAAACCCTTCATTCTGCTGGCTGGCACTCTATTCACTGAGCCAAACCGGCCAGGGCTCTCCACCATAACTTCAGCTCATCAGCCTTGCCTCAGGCAAGAAAGAGAACCTAGGATATGCCTTGTCCCAACTTCAGGGACCCTCAAGCCCTTAAATTGTCCTTGAAAATCCCACTCCCTCTCTGCCTGCATTAGGGGCAAACACCCTTGTTCTCCTCCCTGGGAGTGGGAGAAGGGACCACAGCTGTCTCCTTTTCCCTCTTGACCTTTTTGTCACCTTGATCCAAGTGAGGAGCTCCCCGATGAGGGACCCAAGAGCTAGGTAGCCAGTTCTTGGCCACCTGCTTGCATTGTGCTCTGGCCCCTTCCTTGGTATACAGCCTCTGTGGAACTGCAGTGCCGAAATGACACTTGAGTTTTCAGATTGAGAAAGGGCTATTGAAGATACCCGTGAGTGGGCAGTGAGGGCAGTGGCCAGTAAAGGCCTTTCCACAGAGGGAAACTGAAGTTGAACTTGGTGAAGGAGAAGGAGCCAGCCAGGGGGAGGCTAGGAAACGCACACTCCTGGGAAAAGCTCAGCGCGTGCCAAGACCTGAGCTAGGAATGAGAGGAGACAGAGGCAAAGTGATGAGACGTGAGGGCTGAGAGGTGGACAGCAGCCCACCATGTGGGGCCTCCCAGAGTTTGGACTTTCATGCAAGAGCTGCAGAGGCCGTGGGGGTTTTAATAAACAGGGGACTGACAAGGTCTGAGGAATATATTTAAAATTTAATCCAGGTTGTTTTTTTTTAATTTTTTTATTACATAAAGTATTACAAAGATTAGTACATATAACTCTTTTTTCCCCTGCCCTTCCCCCAGCCTCCCCTCCCCCCCAGTGATTTGTGTCCATTGGTTATGCTTAAATGCATGCACAAAAGTCCTTTGGTTGATCTATTACCCCCACACATACCCTCCCTGTCCTTGTTGCTGTAATTTGTCAGTCTGTTTGATGCTGCTCTGCCTCTGTATCTATTTTTGTTCACCAGTTTACAATGGTTATTATTATCCATAGATGGGTTAATTCAGGTTGTTGGGTGGAAATTGGAATTTGGTAGGAGGACTAAGGGAGGGAAGAGGAAGACTGGAGAGGAGACTAGGCTGAGTAAGTGAATCAGTGAAGGATGGATGGATGGATGGATGAATGGACATCTCTCAAGGCAAAGGGGAATCCAAGCCCCAAGAGAGTAAGTAGTTAGTACTTTGGGGGCTCCCAGGAAGGCAAAGGGATTCCAGGTGCAGGTAGAGCAGAGGCCAGGCCGCTTTATGCAGATCCTGCTTTCTGAATTGTGTCTTGAAGGTCAGTGATATGATTTCAACAGTAGTAACAGCCTTCACCATTTACTGAATTCTCTGGTGTTCCAAGCATTCCACAGTGTCTTTTTTTTTAATATATATATTTTTATTGACTTTTTACAGAGATGAATAGAGAGTTAGAAACATCGATGAGAGAGAAACATCGATCAACTGCTTCCTGCACACTTCCTACTCGGGACATGCCCCCAACCAAGAATCGAACCTGGGACCCTTCAGTCCGCAGGCCGACGCTCTATCCACTGAGCCAAACCAGTCAGGGCTCCACATTGTCTTATGTGACCCTCAAAACAGTTCCATTTTACAACTGAGAAAGAGAGGCTCAGAGAGAAGCCATCTTCCCACAGCCCCACAGCTGGCCAGCCCCGGAGCAGACGTTGAACCACGTCTGTGAAACTCCAAAGGCTTCCCCCGCTCTGCGGCCCACACAGGGCAAGACGGGTTGTCAGGGGCTGGGGCAAGGCATTCCAGGAAGAGGACACAGCACAATCAAAGGCCTGGGAGCTGCGAAGGGGCGAGGCCGGGATAAAGAGGCCCTCAGCAGTCTGAAGGGAACCGAGCAATATTGAGGGCACAGCCATGGCTCCAAAGCATGCCAGGCCTATAGAGGCACAGTCATGCTTGCTGACCCCAGAGGGTGTGTGGGACCGAGGAGCAGGAAGCAGGAGCTGATGCGGGCCCAGGCCCTGGCACTGAGCTCAGGCCTTCCACAGAGAGGCATTGTCCATAGGCAGCAGGCATGGCCTCCCGGGAAGCCCGGAGGGGCTGCTTGCCTCTCTGGAGATGTGCCCAAGAGATGTGCAGGGTCTCTCCCAGGAGGCTTCACCTTTAGGAGCTGGAGGTCTTCGGCGCATTTGCACATAGCTACAAGGTGCCTGGTCCAGGTGCCTGCCATGTGCCCCAGCACCCGGCCCACCTTTCATGACAGCCTAAGACCTTTCTCCAAACCTCAGCAAGCTGGAGTCCTGGAGCTGCTCCAGGCAAAGATATGGTTCAACAGGAGCCACAATATTTTCCTTGGACACCTTGGCCCACTCTGAGGCCTCAGCCCAAGTGCAAAGGGTAACTGCTTAGCCCAGGGTATGCAGGATATAAGGCTGACTTCCAGACCCACTGCCCAGGTGAGGAGGAGGCTGAGGACGCTGGTGTGTCCAGGTAAAAGTGTGGGGAAAGGGCTGAGAGCCTAGGGTACCAGGAGACACCTGTTGGGGTCAGGTCAGAAGTAGGAGGGAGTCTTGGTCCTCAGGTAAGTTTCCTCTGTCTACTAGGACCCGTCCAGCTCCCTTACCCAGAAGGCCAGAGAATGGTCCTGAGGAATGAGAATGGTTGAGTCTTTCCCTGCCTTCATCTGAATGACATAAGCCCATTCTGTACACACCAATTGCTCTGTGTTCAGCCCTGGGCTGGGGTGATTTTGGAGACAAGATTTTGGATAGGGTCAGACAGTCCTGACCCTTCTAATATAGGCCAATGCAGTATGGTGCTGTGCTCAAGGAAATTCCAGTGGTACGGGGGGGGGGGGGGGGGGGGGGGGGGGGGGGGGGGGGGGGGGGGGGGGGGGGGGGGGCAGTCAGGGAAGGCTTCCAGGAAGAGGTGACATG
>PVJC01014784.1:13568-36084 GCA_004026665.1 Murina feae
TGTGTGTGTGGGTGTGTGGGGTGTGTGTGAGTGTGTGTGATGTGTGTGTATGTGTATGTGTTTAGGTGTGTGTGTATGTGTGTGTGTGGTGCTGGGATTTTTTCCACAGAAACAGATGCTACCATCCTATTGGTTCTCTGAGTGTCTCTGATCAGAGGACAGAGTGACATGCAAAGATAAAGGAGGGAAAATAGAGCTAAGATGCCTGAAAGAAACTTCCTGGGCAAAAAAGTAGAGTGCAAGGCATCATATCTGTTTTCTTGCTCTAACTGCAAGGTGATTCTTCCTGAGCCCAGGATTAGTAATAATAACTGTTGTACTCATAGTAACAGCTACTACTCATTGAGCTCTTAGCATGCAAGGCCACAGTGGATGATTTCATTTAATCCCCTGACAGCCTTGTGATGTAAGTAGTATTAGTCTCCCTAATTTTATAGATGAGAAAACTGAGACTCAGAGAGGGTAAGTCCCTTGCCCAAGGTCACACAGCAAATGGTAGAGGCAGCCCACCAACTCAGGTCTGTCTGACTCTGATGCTAATATTTCTCCTCTACCCTTAGGCTTCCTGACACACAGAGGTCCCCATGGCCTAGACCTTTTCAGTTTAGTAGGCTTAGATTCCCCATTCTTCCAGGGCTCCCAAAGGTCATTCATTCATTCAGCAATCCTTTGTTTATTAAACACCCATTGTGTGCCAGGCACTGTGTTGGGTGCTGGAAACACAATGGGGAGCAGGCAAACCAATACTCTCTCCCAGAGCTCATGGCCTGGTCAGGGAGGCAGGTATTGAATCATTATTGCAAGTGTCTCTAAGATAAGGTGACCAGATTTTAACATTGGAAAAGCGGGACACTATTGACCCCTTGGCTGCCGAAAACTGTATCTTCCCTTCCCGTTCTCCTGCCGTTCCCTAGCTTGTCATGGATTCTTTCCAAAAATCAGGACTTTTTTAAAACGCCACGGGATGCAGGAAAAAAATGTTAAAAATCGGGACTGTCCCACCAAAAGCAGGACATCTGGTCACATTACTCTAAGAGCTCACGCTATTCCTAATCACTTCACTCAACAGCCTCTGCTGGAATCCATGCCCAAGTCGCCAGGCCTGGAGGACCTGCCCTTGGCCTCTCTGCCTGGCTAACAGGGCCCTTTATGTTCACCCCAGGTTGTCACGTCTGCCACCTGCTGCTCCCTGGCCCCAGGAAGATGGCCAGTTCAAAGACCTTCACCCTCCTCTGTGGTTTGCTGGCAGCCACCTTGGTCAGAGCCACCCTCAGTCCTCCTGCAGTTCTCATCCTCGGCCCAAAAGTCGTCAAAGAAAGTAAGTCTTGGCTGCCCAGGTTTCAGCACCATAAGGCAATGGGGCAGGTGGAGCAGCTCTCCAAAGGAGGGACGGACTGCCTGTGACTGGGAGTGTGCAAGACACAGTTGGGACCCAGGTCTAGATGAGACTCGAATAGGTAAATTACAAAGATTGAAAGTGTCTGTGATCCCAAGAGTCCATGATTCCAAGAAACCCTCCTTAAATGCCATGATTCCAAAACTGACTACTCTGAGGTTCCGCCCGCAGCCTGCAGAAGGGAGTGGCCCTGAGCGTGACGATGCAGTGGCTCTCGTCTAAAACCCACTAGCAAAGCATCAACCAGTCCCCAGAGAGGAGATTCCTGGCTGCAAACCTGGCGGCCTGGATCCCAGGCACAGCTTTCTCACCCTCAAGCTCTGTGGCCTGGGAACCTTCCTGAGCCTGGGCTTTGTCCTTTGGAAACAAACAGGAAGGCCCGCCTCCCCAGGTTGCTGGAACTGTCCAATAGGACAGGGATTGACAAGAACTTGGCGAACTCTCTGGTCTAGTTTCTCGACGCCAGCACTTCTGACCTTGTGAGTCAAATAAATCCTCACTGTAGGGGTCTGTCCTGTGCATCTAGAAGCTTAGCAGCATCTCCAGCTCAGTGGTAACAGCCAAAAATGTCTCTAGACATTCTGTCTCTTAGGGAACAGAATCGCCCTGGTTAACAAACCATCGCTCCAAAGTGCTGTGCCCGGAGCGAATGCTAACCAGTCAGCTCTGGAAATCCACCTAAACACTTAGAGGCCGGCCCTCTGTGTGCTCTGGACCTGGGCCGGGCTGGATGGGCAGGAGCGGGACCAGGTCCTGCAGTGCCAACAGCTGCTGCAGCCGGAGGAGGGGTCCCATGGCAGGGACAAGGGCAGAGAGCGCTGGGTGCCAAGAGGACAGGCAGAGGTGCCCTGGGCCCATACCATGAATCGCAAGCACAGTGCCAGCCAAAAGGAGCTTGGACATGAGCAAACATGGCAACCACGGTGTAGGTCCCCCGGCAGCAGAATCTGAGTTAAGGAGTTGTCACCGAGTGGTTGGCCTCAGAGGTGTTCTCAGAAAACACCCGCAGGCAAGGGCGGGCCAGTTGCCACCGGGAGCTGGAGCGAAGAGCTACTGGGCAGCTGTGTTGGTTGGGACCAGTCAGGAGACAGAAACCCCATGGTAAGCCCGACACACGAGTTTGTATAAAGAATTATGAGCAGGGGTCAGAGTCATGGGCCATTGGCTAAGAAAGAAAATAAAAACTCCAAAGAGGATTGGGGAGGGGGAGAGGCTAACCCAGGGACAGAATGAACTTGGAAGGGAGCATCCTCCCAACCTCCAGGGAGGAGTGAGGTTGAAGCCACGGGATGGTGGGAACATCTGCCCTGTTGTCCAGGTCAGAGCGGGTGCACAGCTGGCAGGCTGGCTGCGGGCAGAGACCTGCCTGCAAGGAGCCAATGCAATTCTCTGGGAAGCCGCCCCCAAGGATCCCAGAGTCAGGACAGGGGCAGAGAGCGCTGGGTGCTGCGGGCGCAGGCAGAGGTGCCCTGGGCCCATACTGTGAATCGCAAGCACAGTGCCAGCCAGGAGGAGCTTGGACACGAGCACCCGTGGCAACCAGCAGGAAGGCGGCAGCTGTTGGTTCACTGGGAAGCCTTCTCAGGAAACATCCTGGACAGGAGCTGGGGCCCACAGTCCTGCTGAATTTGAGCCTGGGCCTCGTAGGAGCCTATGAGAGGAGCACAGCAGGGCCAGGAGGGGGAGCACTTCCTGATGCACGGCCCCCCAGAGCCTCTACTGACAGGAAGGAGGACTACTTACAGGGGCCGCCTTCATCGTCACAGAGCAGGCTAAAGAGGTGGTTTTATTGCCAAAAGGCAGTAACACACAGGGACTCTGGGGCGCAGTGGGGCACACATACAGCTGAGTCATCCCGCCTGCGGGTTGAGGGAGCAGGATGTTTATACACCAATTCCCGTCAGTCATTGGGCGAGGGCTCCCAGCATCAGCTCTCCAGCGCCTCTGACCTGCTCTGCACACAAGCCAAATGGGACAGAAGCCAGGGCTCCTGGCTCCCAGGCCCCTGACCCGACCTCCTCCTTTCACTGCTCGGCACTCAATGCTCTTTGGACAACAGAGCCATAGAATGTGGATGTCAGAGAATTGTGTTTTAGGCACAAAACAGCCCCGAACAGGGACTTATGAGTTCTCTGCCTCTTGGCTCCAGAAGTGTTTGCTGCTGGCTGGTGGGAGGGATGCAGAGGCTGGCAATGCTCAGGGGGGTGAATGGTCCACCCATGCTCTAGCTTTCCCCATCTACGCCATCATCCTCAGGGACACATCTACAGAGGAGATGGCCAGGATGGAACCATCCATGCCCTCACCTTGTGTCCAGGCCCGAGTAGTCCTGAGTGATCTAATCCCCAGAATCTGTCTCCAGAGCTGACACAGGAGCTGAAGGACCACAATGCTGTCCACATCCTCCAGGAGCTGCCTCTGCTCAGCAGCATTCGGGAGCAGCCGGCCGGGGGCATCCCCCTACTAGGCAACCTGGTGAACTCTGTCCTGAACCACATCATCTGGTAAGTTGGGAGCTCCCCGCCCACACTTCTGCCCAGGACACGCTTTGCACGTCAAATCGCTCAGTCAATAAGCATCCATTGGTGTCAAATCTCAGTCTGACCACAAAGAATGGGACAAATGAAGTCCCTTCCTCAGAAGCTCCCAGATGAGTTAATAACCATAAGAGCGTCACACGGGAGCCTGAATGGGTGACTCCAGAGGAAGGTCACCTGGGGTGAGAGGGTGAAGGTGATGCTTCTAAGTCTCGGTGACAGGTGAGCCATTGACTCCATGTTCACCAGGAGACAAGAAGAAAATGGCATTCCAGGCAGAGGGGTCAGCCTGGGGAACAGCATAGAGGGTGAGAGGTGGTCAGGATGGCTAGTGCTCAAACCCCAAGATAGGACTGGGAGGTCCCAGAGGGTCTACAAAGTCAGCTCAAGGAGCTGGGATTCGCCTCTTAAGTAATGGGGAGCCATGGGAGTGTTGAGAGCAGGAGCAAGGGTGGGGGAGGGATGTGATAAGACCATGCTGGGGAAGAACCTGTGGATAGGGCTTGGGTCCAGCTGCTGGCTGGGCACCAGGGGAGACAGAGAAGATTGAGGGGAATGAGTTTGTGAATATTATGCTGATGTGCAGATGAGTCTCATCTCTCCTGCATCCATCCAGGCTGAAAGTCACCTCAGCCAGCATCCTGGACCTGGAGGTGCAGCCCTCTGCTGACAATCGGGAGCTGATAGTCAATATCCCACTGGACCTGGTGGCTGGATTCAACACGTGAGTATCCCCTCAGTCAGGCATAGCAGGCAGACTCACCCACTCATCCCCCCTTTCCTCCATGCAGGTATGTGGAAAAGAGTTCTAAGCAGAGGGAAGAGCAAGTGCAAAGGCTCTGAGGCAAGAGTACACTTGCTTTGTTCCAAGAATGGCAAAGGGGGGTAGGAGAGAGGAGGGTCGTGGGAGGTAAGGCCAGCAGGCAGCCAAGATCAGATCACACAGAGCCCAACGGACGAAGGTGAGGACTTGGCCTCCACTGAGTGAGATGGGAGCCATGGCGGGTTCTGAGCAAAGGAGAAACATGACATGTTTAATATTTTTAAAGAATCCCTCTAAGACTGGTGCAGCCACTGTGGCGAATAGTATGGAGTTTCCTCAAAAAACTAAAAATGGAACTTCCATTTGACCCAGTGATCCCACTTCTAGGAATATATCCCAAGGAACCAGAAACACCAATCAGAAAGGACATATGCACCCCTATGTCCATAGCAGCACAATTTACCATAGCTAAGATTTGGAATCAGCCTAAGTGCCCATCGGCAGATGAGTGGTTTAGAAAACTGTGGTACATCTACACAGTGGAATACTATGCTGCTGTAAAAAGGAAAGAACTCCTACCATTTGCAACAGCATGGATGGAACTGGAGAGCATTATGCTAAGTGAAATTAGTCAGTCAGAGAAAGATAAATATCACATGCTCTCACTCATTTGTGGATTATAATGAATAACATAAACCAATGAACAAAAACTGATGTAGAGACAGAGAAGCATCGATCAGATGCTCAAAACTCAGAGGGAAGGTAGGGGAGGGTGGGGTGAGGGGAAGAGATCCACCAAAGGACTTGTAGGCATGCATATAAGCATAAGCAATGGACGTGGACAATAGGGGGTGCGGGTGAAGACAGGAGTAGAGGGATGAGAGGACATTGGGGGGATAAGATCACATTTATAATATCTTAATCAATAAAGGAAAAAACTGGGGGGGAGGGGAGAATCCCTCTGGTTGTTGTATATGGAGGCAAGAGTAGAGGCAGGGAGGCCATCCAGAAACTACTGAAATAATTCAGAGGGAGACCGTGATAGCTTGGACCAGAGATTGGGCACAAGAAAGTGGTGAGAAGTGGTCAGATTCTAGATACATTTTGGGGGCAGGTGCAGACAACAGGATTTCCTGATGATTGAATGTGGGGGGAGAGGAGGAGAGAGGTTAAGGAGTCAAGGCTGAGTCCAAGGTTTTTGCCTGTGCTACTGGCAGGATGGTGTGGCCAGCAACCAAGACAGGAAAGATCGTGAGGGGAGCAGGTCTGGGCAGGATGCACAGTGCAGTTTTGTGCATGCTAAATGTGAGATGCCTGCGAGGCACCTAAGCAAGGAGTTGGGTATAAATTTGGAAGTTGTTTTAGTATTTAAACCAGGAGAGGGATAAAAAACAGAGCCTGGGACATACTGGGGTAAAAAAAAAAAAGGGGGGGGTGGGCTGGCGGAGAAGGGCGGAGGAGAGGGAACCCAGCAGAGGAGCCTGGGAAGAGAGGAGAGAGAGCCAGAGGACAGAAAGGGACAGCAGCCTCACTCCAGCCTGGAGCTGGGATGTGCTCACAGCATTGGGCACTGTCACTCCCAGGCCCCTGGTCAAGAGCATTGTGGAGATTCACATGGAGACAGAGGCCCAAGCCACCATCCGCGTGGAGACCAGCAAGAAAGGCCTCACCCTCAGCAGTTGCTCCAACAGCGGCAGGAGCCTGCGCATCAGCCTGCTGAAAAAGTGAGTGTGGCCCCTCCCACTGGGCTCCCGCCGTGCCTGGAGCGAAGCCAGGAGGTGGTTTTGCCCCATTTTATAGATGGAGAGCACTGATGCCCAGAGATAGAAAGGGACCAGTCTCCTGACTCTGGATCTGGGGCTCCTTTCAGAGAACGTGTGATGCCAAAGAAAGTTCAAGACAGCAAGGGTGGAGTCGTAATGGTGGGATTTCAGGCATCGTGCCAGGCAGTGGAGCAAACTTTCGAATGTGGAAAGGAGCCACCTGCCTAGGGCCCCTCAAACCCCACTCCCCACCCCCCACCCCCAGGCAGGTGAGGGTAGAGCCAGGGGTAAGACCCTGCTCTGGCGTCAGGCAATTGCATCTCCTCACCTCCTGGATGGGTGATGCTGGGCTTGCCTCCCTGTGCCTCAGGCTGCAGTGAGAGGTTAGCTCAGGCCACAGCTGTAACTAACCCAGCACAGCAGAGTATGGGGCACGCAGCCAGGGCTCAAACCCGTGGTGCTTCTCTCCACTTCCTCTTAGCAGGGGAATGGGGAGAAACGCCAACTGCCGTTGTCCCAGTGTCCAGCACACATTTCTGTGACAACCCCCAGCTCCTGCTCCCTGAGAACTCTCTGCTCAGTAGACAGGGTCTACTCCCAGCCCTGCCTCCAACAGGCCCAGTAACCTTGTGCAAGTTCCTTTCTCCCCTGGACTCAGTCTCCCTTTCTGTAAAACAAGGGAGGGGTGATCATCTCTGATCGTTCCTAAGCTTCTCCCTTTCTCCTCTCTGGAAGGATCTCCTTCATGCTCAACCCCTTAGCCAACAGTATCATGAAGCTCCTGGTGCCAACCCTGCCCAAACTGGTGAAAAGCGAGGTGAGTGGAATCAGGACCTCGTGGGCCTGTACAGACTGCTCCCCCTGAAGGGCTGGGATGGAACTGCAAACTGGTGTTATGGGACCCTGAGTGGGAAACTGGGCCTGGATCATTCTTTCAGCAATGAACTGTTGAGGACAAGATAACGGAACTGCCAAAAGTCAGCCAGGAGACTTTGGACAGTGATGTGCTGATAAATCGTTAACTGTTCACTCTGGAGAGTTGAGGGGAGAGAGCCCAGAGTGTGTGTAGCATTTGCTGATTTTCCTGATGTATACCACTCCCCCCAAGGCCAGTATCAAGCTACTAATGTGATGTCACTGAGCAGAGCTGGGAAGAAGTGTGCCGCAGCACACCGCTGTGCGGTATTTCCACCACACGGATACAATAGACATAAATAACCTCAAGAGCAGGAAATAATAATAAGATATAACAAAATAATTAACGAGATTCAACAAAATAATTAGGAAGTGATGAGTTTTGAGTTTTCATTAACTTTGCTTTTAGTATAATTTATTTAGTTGTAAGTTTATATACTTTAATTTTTAATAATGCCTCAGCTTGGCACTGGCTCAGAAACTCCTGAAAATTTAACAATTTGTCCTCACAAACCAGTACAAGCTGACTCTAGTACCCTAGTGTCTCAGACCAGCCAGGAGTCTTCAAGGGTCTGTCATCCAGCGGGTCCTGTTGGATGTATTTTCCTGAGTCAATGCACATGAGTCAGTCTCATTTTATATGTCCCTTAAAGGCCACAGGTTAAGTTAAAACTCTGTAGGTTGGTTCATCCACTTTGACCATTGATTTCTACAAATTTCAGGATATGTTCACAGCAATACCTCCTCATATAACTAATAAGTTTTTTACAATAAAACTTTTTTGAAAGAAAAAGATGATGTAATAACTAAACAATTTTAGGGAGGAAATATCCATAATGCTTCTACCTTAACTTGGCAGCTATCTTCTCTTTTGCATACTGCACTCAGATGTTTATGTGGCGGCACTCCCTGTCAGTGCCAGTTTATATTATTTAAGTGATTTTTCTAAGCCATTGTACACAATTCATAAGTATGTAATAGCTACATCATATTTAATACTTTATTAAGCCATTCCTGAGGACCTTCTTAAAGGAATCTGAAAGTAATTTTGTAAAATTTGGCTTTTCTTACATGAGATAATTTTTCTTTTATGAAAGCTTTTTTTTCTATTTAAAAGTGGGCATTTCTTTTTTTTTTTTTTTAATGTGGTAGTTTCTTAAAGTAGGATCCAGCTGGAAATTTCTTCACCAAAATCATTCTTAAACTGGCATCATACTTTAATCACCTAAAATGTATTTTTACATTTTCTACATTTTATATTGACTAGAAAAAAATGGCAAGGACTTGGGATTACAAAATGCTCTTTACATAAGACCTGTGTTTAAGGGTGAAAAGCCACATATAGTGAACAATATGAGACAACTGGCTGTCTGTTAATCCTCATGTTTTCCCACCATGATTCACTGGAGTTGATATAATGCTCATATAAATATTTTACTTGATGTGAAGGGGAAAGGCATGGCATATTGAAATCTGGCAGGAGCCCATTTAGAAAACACTAAAGCCCCTTTCGGGATAAATATGTGGGTCCCATCAATAGTGCCCCCCTTATCCGCAGTTTCAATTTCCAAGTTTGTTACCATGGTCAACTGGTCCAAAAATATTAAATGGAAAGTTCCAGAAATAATCATGCCTAAGTTTAAAATTATGCACTGTTCTGAGAGTCGTGATAAAAATCTAGAGCTGTTCTGCTCTGCCTACCCCAGATGTGAATCATCCCTTTGTCCAACATCCCCATGCTACACTTGGTCATTTAGTAACCCTCCTGGTTATCAGATAGGTTGCCATAGTATCATAGCGCTTGTGTTCAAATAACCCTTATTTTACTCAATAATGGCCACAAAGAGCACGAGTCGTGATCTTGACAATCCAGATGTGAAAGGTAAGTACATGTAGGAAAAAACATCTAGGTATCTAGGGTTGGATACCAACTGTGGTTTCAGGCTTCCATTGAGGGGTCTAGGATGCATCCTCTGTACATTAGGAGGGACTACTATCCTGCTACCTGGGCTCTACCTTAGATATGCAGATTCAATTGGTCTGGGTCAGGCCTTAGTATCCCAGAGGATTCTGGCTTGCGTCCTGGAGGATTCTAATGTGTAGCCGGAGTTGGCTCCACTGGTGAAACTGAAGGGAGAGGAACTCTGGGATAAGATGCAAAAGTTGCCAGAGACACCTTTCCCATGAGGAACAGGTGGTCCCTTGGCAGCGCAGTCTGGGGGTCTCTAAACAGGAGTCCTCCATCCTCCTGGGTTCTGGGTTGGCAAAGCAGGTAGGAGCAGGAAATGGTTTTTTTCATAGAAAAAGTGAACATTTCTCAAAGTGCAATGTCCTTTCTCGAGAGGTAGCAATGGGTGGTCAGCGAAAAGGCTCTTCCACTGGGGAAACTGCACCTGAGACAAAATCTCAGGCACCTGGGAATGGGCTGCCTAGGGCACAGCACGAGCTCCTCCGGGGCCCACGGGCAGGTAAATGTTTATCCTCGTCTTGAACAGAACAGGTAAGGCCAGGATGAGGTTAGGCCAGGATCTCCCGCCCTTGGCACGACTGACATTTAAACCGGATCGTTCTTTGTTGCGGGGAGCTGTCCTGTGCATTGTGGGATGTTTAGTAGCATCCCTGGCCTCTACCCACCAGATAGATGCCAATAACATCACCTCCCAATCCGTGACGACTAACTATGTCTCCAGAAATTTCCAGATGTCTTCCAGGGGACAAAGTTTGCTCCCTGATGAGAACTGCTGGCAATTTTGGAGGCAATTAGAAACCCACAAAGGACACAAAGAGATGCTTCTCGTGTCTGGTTCGGCATCCTTGCTGGCCTCTGCTCTGAGTCTGACATGCAGAAGGAGCTCGGCAGTGACACGCTGAATGAATGCGTGAACGAAGGAATGACCTCTTCATCTCCTTCTCATGGAAAACATGGGCTCTTGGGAACCAGATGGGGACAAAAGGTCCCAGGTTCACCGGGCACTGAAGTGGGGTGCTCTGAGCAGCAGAGTTGGCTGGGGGAGTAGATGTGCCACTGAGTCCTCCACCCCATGGACGAAGTCCTGGCCGGCCATGAGCACGGCGGCGGGGCTGAGGCCACGTGGGTGGGCATGGGTCACTGTGGGACCCCCGTGCTGATGAAGCTCCCGCATTTGTGCTGTTACAGCTGTGTCCCGTGATTGAGGCGGCCTTTGAGGACATGCATGAGGACCTCCTGAGGCTGGTGAAGGGTGAGTGCACTGCTCTCTCCCACCTTTTTTCTTCCTGCTGAGCCAGCCTCCAGGCTGCGGCTCTGGAGGAGGCACCTCGCCAGGCTGGCCTAAACAGCAGGTGGGCAGAGCACCAGCTGATCCCTGCCTGGGAGGAGCAGACAGGAATTCACAGTTCTGAGTTCACCAGCTCCTACTGTAGGCAGGTTTCTGCATGAGCCAGCAGGTGACCCAAATAAATCTGAGTTAAAATCCCCGCTCTACCATTGGTTTGCCTCGTGACTGTGGGAAGCCAGCTCTACCTCCTTATCCTCAGCTTCCTCATCTGTAAAATGGGACTTATACAGCCCTACCTCAGGATTGTTAGTGAGGATTGAAAGTTTATAGGAAAGTTCCAGGCACATAGCGGGTGCTCTGGCTGCAGAGAGAAATTTATTCAGATATGTGCTGAATGGATGCATAAATGAATGATACAGCAAAGACCGTGGGAAGGTCATTTCTCCCTCCCTGAGTAGCAGGAATGGAAGGTCACAGGCTTCTACCCCCGCCTCGAATTTCTGCTGTGCTCAAGTGCCTCAGAGCGGGGATTGAAAGGAAGAGGGAAATTCTATTGCCTACTGCGAGGGGATCTGAAGTGGCTCGTTCAAAGAGGCAACCAGAGAGGAGTGGGAAGAGAATGGAATCAGTAGCATTGAGCACTCATAGAGCAAATACTGTGCTTGGTGTTTTATATAACTGGCTGCTCCTCAGACATCACTGTGAAGTAGTGATCATTACCCAACTTCACAGATCAGCAAAGTGAGGCACAGAGAAATTAAGTCAGTTATTCAAGTCCACAGAAGTTAGTGATGGGGAAGGCTTAAATCCAATTCTTCAGGTTTCAAGTGTGGTGTAATTCAGATTCAAGCCAGTTTAACAAGGTACTCGTCCTGTACAACCTATGAGGCCAGCATTTTTGTATTGCACCCCCACTTTAAAATGAGTAAACTGAGATTGCGGAAGGAAGAAACCACCTAAGACTACTGTGGCTAAAACGGAAGTCTATCTGGCTCCTCTGTTCCCCAGGGGCAGGGCAGGCTTGTGGGTGCAGGGAGGAGGGGGGGAATGTAGGTGGTCCAAAGACCTACTCCCTGCCCCGCCCACCCCGAGCCTTCTCCGCTGCCCTTCCCATTCTCTGCGCAACAGCAAGGGCAGCTGAGACGCCGCGGCCAAGTAGGGAATCCCAAGGCGAACGCGTTTGATCCAGTGAACAGATCCAGACCCACTGGGATAGGATCAGCCTGGTGGGGAGGTGGAGAGCTACAAGCAATAGGTCAGTTTTGTTCAAACCAGGACGTTGACATAGGATCACTGGGTTCAAATCTTTTCACGGTGTGAGCAAATCATTTCCCTTTTCTGAGCCTCAGTTTTCCCATTTGTAAAATGGGGGTAATAATAGCACCTGCCTCCTGAGGTTATTGTGAGGATTAGATGAGCGGACACAATAAAGGTTGAGCACAGTTCAACACTCTGTGTTTAATAAATGTCAGTTACTATCATTTTCATTATTGTCATCATCAACATCCTTACTACTCCTGCTCTTCTCTACTTACCCTCCCCATGCAATAATGCAGCTCCAGCCGAAAGCAGCCCCCCAACAACCCACCAATCCTGCCCTTCACTCTCACACAGCTTTCTTCTTGTCTCTGAGCAGAGCCTGTTTCCCTGAGCAGTGACCACCTGGAGTTTGACCTTCTGTCTTCTGTCATCAAGGGTAATGTCATCCAGCTCAATCTGGGGGTGAGTGTCACGGGACCTCAAGAGTAAAGTGGGGACATCATTGCCTTCTCTGACCACCAGGGTCAGATACCAGGGGTCTGTTTCAGGGGAGAAAACACTGGTCACGGTTCAGATACACGGGCTGATTTAGAAAAATCTCAATATGCTGAACGCGTCCCATGTAGACCATTCTCATGGGGAAAACACGACAGGAAGAATCTAAGGGCCAAGCACAGAACATCGATCCTGTGATCTGTCCTCTGACCCTGATCTCCCCCGTTATGGGCCGGAGTGTTTGCACTGGGGCTCTTGGCCTTTTTCTCGGGCAAAACGCCTGCCAATCCCCAAACGTCTGATTACCTTGAAACCAGAGCCTAGGATCAAAGCGCACAGACCGAAGTTTCTCTCCAGCCCCACCAGTCCCTGGCTGTGTGACCTTGGGCAAGTCTCTTCCCCTCCCGAAGCCTCAGTTTCTGCATCTGTAAAGTGTAGATAATCATAGTCCCCAAGGAGAGAGTGAAATGCGACGGAAGACTGGCCGGCAGGAAGATCCTGGCAAATGGATCTGCGTACACCCAGGAGCTCGTGGGCAGCTTGTATCCCAGACCAGTTTTCATGGATCCCTCGGAAAAATGCAGCTTCAAGCATTTCCATCAATTTTCTTACAGTTTTTCATTTTCCCTTCATCCAAAGGGCTTGTGAAAAGTTGAAACCTAAATGCCAAATAAGACATTTAAAGTTTTTAAAACATCAGAGACTATCTGAGGGGTGCAGGCGGGGTAGATATTGCTAGGCACCTGAGCTAACTCCTCACCTACAGCAAGGCACTGGATTCCGGGCTGAGCTTCCTGACAGGAAGTGCAAAAAGGGAAACCGGTTGAGCAGCATTGTTTCCTTCCAGGTGGTGGTTGGGTAAGGCGTGGAGTTCAAGTTCTGATACCAGCTCTCTGCTCTGTGTCTCCTTAGGCCAAGTTGTTGGACTCACAGGGAAAGGTGACCAAGGAGTTCAGTGAGTCTGCGGCTTCCCTGACAATTCCCGCTCTGGACAGCGCCCCTCTCAGCCTCACCGTGAGGCAGGATGTGGTGAATGCTGCGGTAGCTGCCTTGCTCCCTCCAGAAGAACTCATGGTCCTGCTGGACTATGTGGTAAGCCTCGACACGGGACAGAGGAGGAAGCCACCTCCACTGCATCATGGGAATTTCCTGAATCAAAGGGGATACAAGGACCCCGAAATCCCAGGGCACAAATCCCTGTCACATTTAAACCCCTCTAGTAATGGAGAGCTCCCGCCCTCCCCTGGCAGTCTCTGTCTCCGACATATCGTTCTAAAGATGAAGCTTTCCCTGTAACATCCAGTCCTGGTCCTTGTTCTGCCCCCTGAGAACATGACACAGCTGCTTCTTCTACCAAATAATAGTCCTGCCCAACCGAAGGGCATCTTAGATGCTAGGCTGCTGCCGTCCACCGTGGGGCCCATGGCAGACATGACTAATCAGTCAGGGTCCTCCCTATCGAGCCTCGATGCTGACACAGCCTTGGAATGCTTACCCTAGTCAGCCGGGGTGTGCCACCGCCTCCAAGGTGACTAATGGGGAAACAGGACTACAGGGCAAAAGCATTGCCCCAACGTTATGGCAGGGTGTCCAGACGTCAAGTAAGCTGACAGACAGCAGATAACCAAGCTCTTGAGGATCAGAACTCAGAATAAGGGGCTAGGATGGTGAGAAAAGAGGGGTGGTCCCCAGCAACCACATTCAGGACGACAGTAAGGATTGGGTCACTTCTCTGTGGGAGCTGGGAGCTGCCCGCAAACCCACAACCACCACCAACCCACGGTAAAAGTCCAAGCCAGCGGGGACCCGCTGCCTCACAGCAGCTAACACAGGGCTGTTGTTCACCAGTGACAAATGTGTAGCCGGGCCCCCTGGACTCCCCCCCCAGCGTTTCTGGGGTGCTGGGGGTCGCAGCAATGGGGCTGCTGCAGGGATGTCCCCCCTGCCCCTCC
The DNA here is from genome assembly GCA_004026665.1 of Murina feae. NCBI lineage: Eukaryota > Metazoa > Chordata > Mammalia > Chiroptera > Vespertilionidae > Murina > Murina feae. The sequence continues at coordinate 27,907 of PVJC01014784.1, forward strand.
TGCTGACCTGCTCTGGCTTCCTGTCATCCTCAGCTTCCTGAGCTGGCCCGCCGGCTGAAGTCTAGCATCAATGTGATCAGTGAAAAGGTTGGTCCCCTGGCCATCTGTCGCTTGATGAGTGTTTTCTGGGGTCTTTCCTCAGGCTTCTGGGGAATAAAATTACGTGAGAGCACACTCCTCCCTTTTCGAACCGGTGGCTTTTACAGACCCGCCCTGTCCTCACACAGATCTCAGTCCCACAGGACAGGCTGACCTGCGTCACCTAATTACACAGATAACCTGCCAGCTAAGAGGACAGAGGCTCAGGGTGATGAGAGCAATCGTGGGGCACTGATAGCGTCTGGAAAACTAGGGGGGGGGGGGCTTCCCTGGAGAGAAGGGGATTCCAGGCAGAGGGAGAAGCAAAACCAAAGGCTGAGATGGTGAGAGCAATCCATTCCAGGGCGGAGAGGACAGCGTGGCGGGAGCACGGAGAGGAAACGGGGAGGCCGGGGAGTGGGGCCCGGGCCAGGCCACACGGGACCTGTGGGCCACGGCGAGGCGCTGGCGAGGCCACATGCAGGTCTGCTGTCCTTCCAGGCTGCGGCGCAGCTGGGGCGCACGCAGGTTGTGAAGATCCTAACCCAGGACGTCCCAGAGCTCATTCTGGACAAGGACGGTGCCAAGGTGGCCCAAATGGTCGTGCTGGAAGTATTCGCCTCCAACGAAGTCCGCCGCCCCTTCTTCACCCTGGGCATCGTGAGTTCACTGCCTCTGACCTTGGCAGCAACCTGGGGGGCCTACACTATTCCCATTCATGCCTCTTGCTCTGCTCACCGTTTCCACCATTCTTGTCGCCCAGCTGGATCGGAGTATAGAGAGCTCCAACCCCAAGAATCAGGAGCTTTGCGGGCCCAACTCTAACCCCGTGACTTTACTAGTCAGTCAAGCCTTTATACTCCCTTTTCCATCAGTTACTGGCTACCCATAGTGCTCATGGGTAGGAAGGACATGACTCCCAGCAAGGCAGCTCTGTTCAAGCAGGAGCATGTCTGCAGCGAAGGGTCTGGGGACTGCCAGCTGCAGCACTCGGCATCCGCCCCACCCTCTGAAGGGGATCTGAGTGGGGCACTCACTGCTCCCACTACAGAGGCGGAGAGAAGGGAGCGACAGCGCAGGGTTTATGCTTGGCTGCTGGAACCGTGCCTAACTGAGGAGTCTGGACAGTACCTGGCTGCTAGAAGAAAGCCAATGCTGACACTATCCTACAGCAGCTGTAGGGTTGCCCACACACAATTTCAGGGGTGCCATTCACAAAAGACTACGGGAGACACAGTGCCCTAGCTTCCTGTATTGAAGGATATTCTTTCTGTTGTTAACCCTCACCCTGGGATGTTTTTTCCATCGATTTTTAGAGAGAGTGGAAGCGAGGGAGAGAAACAGAGAGAGATAAACATCCATGTGAGAGAAACCCATTGATTGGTTGCCTCCCACGCGTGCCCTAACCAACCGGGGCCGGGGATTGAACCTGCGACCTGTGCCCTTAACCGGACTCAAACCCGAGACCCTTCCGTCCAAGGGCCAACATGCCAATCACTGAGCCACTGGCTGGGGCTATTGAAGGATTTGACTCCCAACCAGCAGTGAGAACGAGCTTCCCTGGTGCCATGGCCCCTCCATGGCCAATGCAGGCACTTCTCCGAAGGCCACCAAGCCCAGGCCCGCAGGACAAGCTTGTTCTCTGGAAGCAGCTCACTGGAGTGGAGCCTGGCACTCTGCCCTCAGCTCCCCCCGCCCACAGGTCAAGTTGATGTATATCTTTGGCACTTGTATTTGAGACCTGACTTTGCTTCTGACCTTTCTGGTAATAATAATAGTTAACATTACCAGGAGGTGACTGATCTTTGTCAGTTTCCTCACCTCTACAATGAGGTCAAAATAGAAGCCACTTCAAAGGGTTTTGAGGATCAAAGGAGGTAATCATATACACTTAAAACTGCCAGACACACAGTGAAGGCTCCGTGCATATTGGCTGCTGTCATCATTCCCCACAACAATCCCATGTGGCCATCTGTTCAGTGGGGAGTGGGTACAGGTACTGTCCCATTTAATAGATGGGGACAGTGAGTCCAGAAAGATCAAACCCTTTCCCAAGGTCGCAGTGTCAACTTGACCCCAGAGCCCCTTGCAGAACCCCACACCCCACCTTTGCCGCAGCCTTTAAAAGAAATGTGGGCTTCTCGTTGCAGGAAGCCAACTCAGAAGCTCAGTTTTATACCAAAGGTGACCAGCTTATGCTCAGCCTAAATGAAATCAGGTGAGTCACTGTGAAAGAAGCTGGTGATGAAACTGCGCGCTGCCTGATGACTATTAAACACAGTGTTTGAGTCTTTGGGGTGTGAGCATCCAGTGAAGGCTGCTCCAGGGCAGGCAGAAAGGCTGCCTCACCCGGACCATCCCACTGTCGAGGACTGAGTGTGAGAAACGGAAAGGCAACTAGCCTTGCAGCCGCCATGGGGCATGCTGAGCCTGGCCACAGGAACAGCCTGCCCAGCACCATCCCCTCGGCCATGAGCAGGCCATTCTGGACATCTCCACACAGAGGCAGTGACCGCATGCCTAGATGCGAAGCCCCATGGAGCCCAGCCCAGAAGCACGGGCTCCAGCTGCATTCTGCACCCTGCCTGGTGCCCCACCCCACCAGCCTCCTGCTGCCCTAGAGGGAGCTCAGGGAGCCTCCTAGGACAAATCCAGCCCATGCATGTGTTTTGATCCACCCACATAAGGTTAGGTTTTTTAATATAAAGGAGTTGCCAACAGATAAAAATCAGAATTTCTGGCTGTTGTAGGCCTGCATTCCTACATGGCAGCAGTTGAGCTTGGAATCAGATATCCCCTTTAGAACAAGACTGAGCTCCCCAGTTCACTGTGGTCCTCACTCCTGAGGATGATTTGTATGTTTTGGGGGCAACTGTTTGTTTTGTCTCCCCATACTACCCTCAATTACAATGTAAGCTCCATAAAGCAAGAATTTGAGTTGGTTCACTGCTGAATCTCCAGAGCCTATACTGTGCCTGGTACATAATAGGTGCTCAATAAATGAATGAATGAATGAATGAATGAATGAATGAATGAATGCATGAATGAATGGGACTTGGAGGGACCATTCTCATGGGCATTTTCTGTTGCAGTTCTGATCGGATCCACCTGATGAACTCAGACATTGACCTGTTCAACGTGAGTATTAACAGATTGTCCCTGCAGACATAGAATAGCCCAGAATGATCCATTTCAAAAGGAGACATTTTGCAGAATGTGCTTTCAACAGGTCCCCATGGGCAGCCCCATAGTGGACTGGCCAGCCTCCATGTTATCAGCTACACAGTCTAATCTCTTGGTTCAGACATTTACCTACTACATGGCAAACACAGCTGAGAACACACACATTCGGACACACAGATACACACTCACTTTCCTGTGAAGTTTTGACCCAAAATTAAGAAACAAATCTCTTCTATTCACAATCACATAAACTCATCTCATGACCATGAGCAGCCATTTCACTCTGATCCTCAGTTTCCTCAGAGTCTGACTAAATCAGAGTCTGAAATTGGCTGAATCCTGTCTTGTGACAAGGTGTCAGTTCTGGGGCTTTGGTGTGTTTGTTTTTATATTTTGTTTTGGTTGTTTTTTTGTCCTTACATGTGTTTTTTAACATGTTTTTATTAATTTCAGAGAAGAAGGGGGGGGAGAGATAGACACATCAATGATGAGAGAGAATCATTGATTGGCTGCCTCCTGCAGGTCTCACACTAGGAATTGAGCCCGCAACCCAGGCATATGCCCTGACCAGGAATTGAACTATGACCTCCTAATTCATAGGTTAATGCTCAACCACGGAGCCATGCTGGCTGGGCTGTCCTTATATTTTTATTTTGTTTTTTAATTTTTTAATTAACATTTTAAAACAGGAGGTTTCCACATGATCATCAGGACTCTGGCTTCCCTTGAGAAGTCAAAACCTCAGGAAGCACAGGGCTAAATGTCCTAAAGACACATTCTGCTGGAGCTGTGAGAGTGGGAGGGGGGGCATCCTTCTGATGCACCCCAAACCCCTCACCTATGGGACTCCATGGCCAGTTAGGTTTGTGTCACCTCCAGGAGCCCTAGCAACTTTGACTGGCAGGGGACTTGGGGTTCCAGCATCTCTGCCAGCTGTCCTCACCATGGGGCTGGGCTGTGCCCGTTCTAGGAATGGCTGGGAGGACTTGGGATTCTCAGCCAAGGAGCAATATCCCTTCTCTCTCACAGCCTGAACTTCTGAACGACGTCATCACTGAGATCCTCGCCGCCGTCTTGCTGCCAAATGAGAATGGTGCGTCCCTTTGCTATCCATCACCCCCCACTTCCCAGGGCTTTTGAGGGTGGGTGCGTGACTTTTCCTGCCCAGGTCTCCATTTGGGGCCCCTTTCACTCATTTTCCACCCTACTTCAAATTCCACTTCCCCAGGAAGCCTTTCCGGTCACGCAGCTGGAAATGAGCTCTCCCCTCTCCACCTTCCTTCACTGGTTGCAGAGCCTAGGCATGCAACCAGGAGCCAGGCGGTGCCCGTGGGGATGACAACAGGAGGCCGAGGTGCAAACAGACAAGAGCACACTCGATGTGCCTCAGACAGACCCGCTCCAAGTCTTAATTCCCCTCTTGCTGGCTGCCTGGCCTTAGATGACCTGCCTTATTATTCTGAGCCTCAGTTTCTCCATCCGTAAAATGAGGAAATAGAGTGCCTTCCTCAGAAGCATAAAGGAGATGGTGTTTATAAGGGGCAGAGGGGGAAGCCTAGCACAGTTGGTGCTCAACATTTCTCAGCCATTGTTGTTGTTGCGCATTGCTACCGCATTTGTGTTCATGGTGGAGGAAGCTGAGAGAAAAGATGCAATTACTCTAATTAGGCCTCAGGTCATGGGGTGGGAAAGTTGGTAACCTATGACAAGCCCACCTCTTTCATTCCTTTATTTTGCTAGAATGAAGCACCTCAGTTTCCACACTTGTGCTGTGGATGATGGGAGGCCTGTTTCTTAAGCAGGAATGTGAGAGAATGTGAGGGGTGCCCTTTGGAGCAGCCAGAGCCAGTGCTGGATGGAGGCAAAGGTTAAGGAGATGAGGCTACATGGATGCTCGGCAGCAGAACAGCTGAGCAGAGGCAACAGGTGCCCACCTGCACTGGGTGTGGCCGCCTCTGGGACTTGTGAGCTTGCCCACAGCTGCCCAGTCCCGCCCCAGGTCCACCAGTCTCCAACCATATTTGTTATTTCAGCCAAATTAAGATCTGGGATCCCACTGTCAATGGTGAAGGCCTTGGGATTTACCGAAGCTTCATCGTCTCTGACCAAGGTGAGTGGGGTTAAACATCCTGCCCCAGGGAGGGCATAGTCACTAGGAAAGCCCTGGGCTGAGAGGTGTGGACTGTGCTCCAATCCTGACCCCGCTGCTCACTCATGAGGGACCTTGGGCAAGTTGGTTCTTCTCTCAGGGTCTCAGTTCCTCATCGGTAAGTGGCAGAATACAACCATCCTTGCCAGGGGTCAATGCACCTCCAGCTTTCCCACCCTAGCTGCCATTCTTTCGTTTGGTCACTGATTCAGTAAGGCGTGTCACAGCAGGTGCTCAGTAAGTGCTGATTGAACATATGACACTTGTTGCCAGCTCCCCTAAATAATAGTATTTAACAGCCCATAACCATTTTGTGCCAGGTACTGGGGTATCATGCTCAGTTTTCACAACTCCTTTATGAGGCACATCCTATTGTCATCCCATTTTACAGATGGGGAAACAGAGTGAGAGATGGCAAGTCCATTTCCAAGGTCACACACTCAGTAGGTGGCAGAGTAGAGATCATCACCTACCCTGATAGCCCCCTGCTTTGGGCTCCAATCTCCACAAGAGCCAATGACAGTGAGGTGATGCCATCTTAATCAGCTGCCCAGCAGGCATTTACTGTGCCAGGCACTGATCACAACTGTGGGGGAAAAAAGACAGAAACCCTTGTCTTCTTGGAGTTTCTAGTCTACCCTGGAGGGGAGAGACATTGAAAGCAGAAGTATTAACAATTAAGAACATCCCCAGGTAAGTGTCCTCCCTTAAATAGCCAGGGTGCCCAACCAAAGGCCAGGGGGGCACTTCAGACCAAACCTGTAGCTCTTACTAGTCCTGATTTGCCCAGTGTTGTGGATTGGTACCACTGAATTTCTGAGCTGTTCAGTTCCAGAGAAATCCCCAGAGGAAAGGAAGTCTCCAGAATACCCCACCCACTAGAGTTGAATTTGCGGGAAGGATAGGAGGCCTAGTTGACAAGCTTCCAAGGCAAGTTGACATTGACTTATTACCAGCTGCCCACCTCAACAACCGCGCCCACCCTTCAGCTGGCTTTGGTGGAGAATAATGAGAACAGTACTGTGGATGACACCGAAAGAGGCTGAGAATCTAGACTTAGGGACCAGAGGACCAGTTCAGATCCCAGCTGTGCCTCTCTCTAGCCATGGCCCTCAGGCAGGTTCCCTGGCCTCTCGGAGCTCCGTGTCCTCATCCACAAAACTCAGCAGATATCTGAATACACAGGTCTTGCGCTAATGGACTGCATTGCAATGGTCTAAGTAAAAGATAAGTAGTTCATTTATCTAAGACATACGTGCACTTGGTTGGTGTTGGATGGACAACAGGTATCCGTACAACTGGTTTATTTCACATATCTCTTACTAGCGGACATCTAGCAATGCCCCTCTTTTTTATTTTTTTAAGCAACTTTCATCGCATAATTCATCATTTACAGTTTGAGTTGGAAAAGTATCATTTCATTCTTTGGAACTGTTTCTAAGTTTTCTGTTCTCTGTTCATTTATTTTGGACTAAGCAGCACATTTATTTCCCTTTTTATGGCTTTATAATATAATCCGTTTTAAAATCTAGTCAAACAAATGAATAAGTGGTTAGATATGAGATAAAGAAAGCATAGTTTTTTAAATGGAAGAACCTAGATCATGAGTATATAAGTGCTCACATAAAATTCTTCCAACTTTACTGTATGTTTGAAAATGATCAAAATGAAATGTTGGGGGAAATCTAATAGATTACGTTCTTCATATCACACTTAGTTAAAAAGAAAAAAAAAGCCCGAGCCTTGTTAAATATTTAGCTGCCTAGATGGGGGGCAGCAGGGACATATGTAATAGTTTCAGCAATAAAGATTTTTAAAAAAATTTAGCTGCGCCCTAACCGGTTTGGCTCAGTAGATAGAGCGTCAGCCTGAGGACTGAAGGGTCCCAGGTTCGATTCTGGTCAGGGGCATGTGCCTTGGTTGCGGGCACATCCCCAGTGGGAGGTGTGCAGGAAGCAGCTGATCGATGTTTCTCTCTCATCATGTAACTCTCTGTCCCTCTCCCTTCCTCTCTGTAAAAAATCAATAATATATATATATATTTTTTAAATAAAAGATCTAGCTGCCTAAGGCCCAATGTATACAACCAGGAATCTACATTTGAGGAAACTTTTGGGAGATTGTTGGTCATCAGCTGGGACTAGGGACAGTGATCCTATACAATCCCACACTCTGCAGGCAGACCCTACTCCTCTGTCCCTTCCAAGAATTCTGTCTGAATGAGTTCAGGATCATGACCCTCAATGCCAGTGGTCAGCTTGAGGAGGACACACCAGCATAAATCACAAGGCAGGAGGTAAAAAAATCAAACAAACCCAGTTGACTTTTCTCCTCCAATTGCAGGACGCCCTTGTGATCACCCCAGCCTCCTCGTAAAACCCTGGACCCCGCCCTCTTCCAATGAAGACTTGGACAGTGGCCACCTGGGGCAGGCTGGCTCCAGTGGCTCCCTTTCTTGCAATAAATAAGTAGTTGTCTACTACTCTGAAGTCTGGAGTGTATCTTTGTCCCAGGAGTCGCTGGACAGTGAGCCATATTTGGATCATCTTCAGGCCCTTCTGAGCCAATCTGGGCCAACATTGAGCTGTGTTTTGGGCCACATCAGACCACACGTGGATAATGTCTTGGCCGCCTCCCTGGGCTCCGGGCATAAGAAAGCTGGTTGTGCCCTCCTGCCTTCTGGGTTGGCCCTAAGACCCCCACGTGGTGGGACAACCTCTCGGCCAGGGTCGCATGCTTTGTTATCTTGGCAGTGTGGTGGGTCGAGG
>PVJC01014785.1:0-36006 GCA_004026665.1 Murina feae
AGTAATGCTGATGAATGATTACATGAATTGACTAAAATATTGCAATATACTACTTACCTATCTGCTCCTAGACCTGCTATAATTTACAAGGTAATCTCCACTGTTTAATTTTGCTCACTAGTTTTCTGAACAGTTTAGCATTTAGAAAATCACTTAAAGCTCATGTAAAAGGCTCTACTGACATTTTTTAACTTTACTAATTTAAGTAAATAGGTGCCATTTTTTACTTTGCTCAGAAATTAAAGGAAAATAATTAATATATTTAATGGATTTATATTACTTAATATATTTATATTGAGTGATTTTGTGAATGCTTAAATTTGAATTTTTTAAAAACGGGGTTAAAGAAGAAGAGTCAGTTTAATATAACCCTCATTCTCAGCTGTTCCAGACATATGCATCAGTGCGATCCATGTCACCAGATTAAGTTCTGGGATCTGTTTCACGGTCCCCTGGAGTTGGTGATATCCGCTGATACCTAGAGAGCAGATAACGGAATTTCTGAAAACAGTTTTCCTTTCATTGATTAGTACCATCTTACTAAGTCTTTCCACTTAAGCTTTACTCAATTTTTATAATGCATGGTGCCATATTTTGCTATTTTTTAAGTCTCCTTTTAAAATTCTATTAATCTGTAGTTTGAGAAGATTCAAAGAAATTCTGTAGTTGAATCAATAAAAATAAAAAACCCAGCACCCAAGAAGATCAGGTTAACTAAGTTTATTATCAAAGAATTCAAGTCTTAATTCTGAAATAATTTCACTGGATGTATTGAAATGCTTTTACTGGGGGTTATATTGTGTTCTTGGTAGGCATGAATATTAAAAGAATTTGAGAAATAAATTTTAAAATTGTGTTGAGAGAAGGACTTTTACACTGAATCTAATCATTTCTACTTAAAACTGGCCCCTTATTAGACTGGGTAGTTGTGGCAAGAAGGGACTGGAAATGCCTATGGGGAGAGAGATTAAAGTTGCTTAAAAAATTTTCTATTGCTACCTGCCAGATGGGATGGGTTTAGGGGACTGAGTGAAAAAGTAAAATAATTAAGAAGTACAGCCCTAACCGGTTTGGCTCAGTGGATAGAGTGTCGGCCTTCAAACTGAAGGGTCCCTGGTTCAATCCCAGTCAAGTGCATATACCCAGGTTGCAGGCTTGGTCCCTAGTAGGGGGCATGCAGGAGGCAGCCGATCAATGATTCTCTCTCATCATTGATGTTTCCCTCTCTCTTCCTCTCTGAAATCAATAAAAATATATTTTTAAAAAAGAAGTACAAAATTTGGCAGTTACAAAATCGTTACAGGGAATTAAAGTACAGCATGGGGAATATTGTCAACTAGAAGCCTGGTGCACAAATTCGTGCACAGGTGTGGTCCCTTGGCGTGGCCTACAGGGATTGGGCCGAAACTGGCAGTCCAACACTGCCTGCCACTCCTGCCTGCCACTCTAGCTCATCCTGGCCCCGCTGCGCCTGCCCAGGGCTCACACCCAGTTAGTCCTGACTGCGAGAGGCTCACGTTGCCACAGCAGCCTCGCCAGCCCTGCATCTGGCACCCATCCCAAGGGTGGTATGGGGGGGCCGGATTGCAATTGGCCCTCCAGGCTGGTAGTGGGATGCCCTTGTCGGCCTGGGATCCGAATCCATCCCACTGACGTTCACACCGGTTGTTGGGAGCCGCCTAGCAGCCACTTTTTATCATTTCTTATTTGTGGAGCATCTAGGGAGGGAGGTGGCCACAGTGCCAGAGCCAACTTCTGGGTGGCACTGTTGGAATTGGTCTGTTGATGCCTGGCCCATTCTCCAGAGATTAGACCTGCAGGACTACTGAGGGAGTGAGTGGCTGCCGCCCGACTGGTGGACTACTGGCACTGGTTGGTCATTTGAGCAGCACTCCCGCTGTGCACTGACCACCAGGGGGAAGCTCCTGCATTGAGCATATGCCCCCTGGTGGTCAGTGTGCATCAAAGCGACTGGTTCAGTTGCTTAGGCTTTTATACATATAGGTAATATTGTAATAACTATGTATAGTGCTGGGTAGTTACTAGATTTATCAGTGGGGTGATCCCTTCATAAATTATGTAAGTGTCTAACCACTATGCTGTACCATGAAACTAACATAAAATAATATTGATTGTAAACTATAATTGAAAAAGAAAAAGAAGAAAATCTCACTGCTACATAAACCTTAGCAAAATCCCTGAAAAGGAAGTAAGGGTGAAAGTTCTCATAATTACTCAAGAGGTATCTAGAGCCAACTATTAACAGTTATGACCTCTTTATTGTGTTCTGTACTTAGAAATAAATGTAGGCTTCACACATACTTACATGAGAATCAGGAATAAGAAAACTTTTGGAGCTTCTTGTCACAGCTACTCATCAACCAGCCACTCTGGAATGAACCTGTTACAGTGTTGAGACAGCACTCAATATTCAGAGTTTGGGTGATTTTGAAGGAAATCCTGTTTTCACTCTGTTGTAACTCATGCCCATGTCTTTGATATTATGAAACAAGGAGGCAGTTCCATTAGGCAGACACTAAATGTTAGCCTCTTTTTTTGATAGTTACATCAGGAAGCAATCTGAACTAGATTTTTATAAAATGGGAAAGTCCTTGAGCACAGCATAACTATTCTTGGGAGTTGGAAGCATCCATTTATTTCTTACTGTGCCATTAGAACAAGTTGTGGCCTTGACTGGGAAATCACAAGTAAACCCAGGGCCCTGGCCGGTGTGGCTCAATGGATAAAACACTGGCCTGTGGACTGAAGGGTCCTGGATTTTATTGATTCCGGTCAAGGGCACATGCTTGAGTTGCGGGCTCGATCCCCAGTAGGGGACATGCAGGAGGTAGCTGATCAATGATTCTCTCATCATTGATATTTCTCTCTCTCCCTGCCTCTCTGAAATCAATAAAAAAATATATTTTTTAAAAAAGCAAACTTAGGGCTGGAATCCAGGTTTCTTTAAATTACCTTGACACCTTGAGATTTTATTTAATCTCCTTATATTCTAGTCACATAGGAATAATAAAATGGGGAAAATGCTATCTTCCCTATTTTATAGGGTAGTATTAAATTTTTTTATTTTTTTATTTTTTGTCTAATGCTGATAATAACCAGATCATTTATATTTTAAGTCCCAGTCATGTTTGTTAGGATTATAGAGGCACACATAATAATGTTGACAAATTAGAACTATTTCTCAGAACTGTGTTTCTCAAAGGCAACTGTTTCTGTAAGAGAGGTAGAAAGTGATTTATCCATACTGTGGAAAATGTATTTGGGGGCATATAGCAATAGATTCTGATTAAAATCAGCTTGACACTTTGTTTTTTAAGCATTCTTTTTCAGCTACTATTCCCTTGCCACTTATTTATTGCCCAGTTACTATCTTCCCAGATCTGAGTTGGATTTTGTAGGTAGATACAGAAAAATGAACTCTTTCTACTTTACATGGAAAGCGTTTATAACCTTGTAGAATAAAATAAGACATATATTTAGTATTTTTATTGAAAAAGTTTTTTGGGAGTTTACATAATTAAGTGATTATAGCTGTTTAACTATAGTAGTTTTCATACCCACTTAAAAAAAAAAGTCTTACAGGGTACGAATCTAAACTATTAAAATTACTTTAGCCCTAACCGGTTTGGCTCAGTGGATAGAGCGTCAGCCTGCAGACTGAAGGGTCCCAGGTTTGATTCTGGTCAAGGGCATGTACCTTGGTTGTGGGCACATTCCCAGTAGGCGGTGTGCAGGAGGCAGCTGATCGATGTTTTCCCCTCATCGATATTTCTAACTCTATCCCTCTCCCTTCCTCTCTATAAAAAAACAATAAAATATATTAAAAAAATAAAATAAAATTCCTTTAATTTGATTTTGCAGTTAAAATATTCAGCAATACAAATAATGGCCCCTTAGTTTTCTGACTTTTTATTGGGCAATAGTTTCTATTGATTGGTACGTTTTTGTTTTGCACTTAGAATAGTTGTTTCTAATACTTACTATGGGACACTGCAAAATGTCAAAATGCTTTCTATATTATCAGGCTGTGATGAAATGTTGCTGATGACCTAGCCTTCAACCCAGGCATGTGCCCTGACTGGGAATCAAACCCGTGACCTCCTGGTTCACAGGTCAGTGCTCAACCACTGAGCCACATCACCTAGGCTAAAGGTGAGTTTCTTGCTCAATTCTCTCATCCCCCAAATGTTTTATGTGCCTCATAATCTTACTGCAAGAGTCCCCCATTGAGTTCCTTTACTTAAAACTTCAGGGTGATTGGTAAACATGACAACAGACGTCCTAGTTCTTTAAACTGTAAGTGATTATAATGGACTGTCCACAGATGAGTCTTTCACACAAGGGCCAAGGGGAGGTATACTGGAGTTGGTCAAAATGTGTCATGTCCTTTACTTAATCACTCTTCCCATTATGCTTTGAAATCTGGTAAAAAGCTTTGTTTCAGTGAACTTTCACTCAAGTATTGCAAAAGAAAAGGAACATGGTGTCTTGATAGTCTGTCCCAGCATTATATTTTCTTTCTCAAAATACACTTTTTTTTAAAAGACTGACTAATCCTAGCATAACTTTAGCCAGAATAATTGCACCTTGTGCAATTAACTGGATAATTGCATGAATGTGAATGTTGCTTTGGCCAGCCTTTCCCCATATAATTTTGCAGGGGACATCCTCTTCAGCTGCAATGTATTCTTTTGGGATCTAATTATTATGTCTCTTGGAATATGGCCTGAGTACAGGAATTCAAGTTGGTTTTCCAGGGCGGAGACCATGCAGAAATCCCAAATGGATTCACTGGAATCCAGTTGTTAACATCAACATGTTGTTCAACTGCATTGTAATGGAATAACCCATTACAGGTTTAATTTACACACTAAAATTGAATGCTAAAATGTGGTAAATGAAATGATCCAGTCAGAGAAAGACAAATATCCATGATCTCACTTATATGTGGATTCCAATGAACAGAAAAACCCTGACAAAACAGATCCAGAGGCATGGATGCATGGAACAGACGGACAGATGTCAGAGGAGAGGGATTGGGGGAAATGGGAAGGGAAGAGATTAACCAAAATACATATATGCAGAGGCCCTAACCAGTTTGGCTCTGGTTAGAGCGTCGGCCTGTGGACTGAAGGGTCCCAGGTTCGATTCTGGTCAAGGGCATGTACCTTGGTTGCGGGCACATCCCCAGTAGGAGGTGTGCAGGAGGCAGCTGATTGATGTTTCTTCCTCGTCGATGTTTCTAACTCCCTATCTCTCTCCCTTCCTCTATGTAAAAAATCAAAAAAATACATTAAAAAAACATATGCAGATATGCATAGCCTGTGGACACAGACACTAATGTAGGGAAGGCCTGGGGTAAGGCAGGACCTGGGTGGAGGGGAGCAAAGAGGGGGAAGTATGGAGGGGGTCATCGGTAACACTGTCAACAATAAAAAAAAATGTCTTGTCTGTCCGAGGTCTCCTTCAGCTGACTGGAGTGCTGATATACTCAGTATTGACTGACATGTCTGTAATGTTGGTGCGTCCTGTTGTGCTGTTAAAGAGACAAGGTCATTGCTCTTGGTATGGAGTCACAGCAAACTGGGTAACAGCTTGGAAGAAGGGCCACATAGTTAATTTAGAGATTGAAAGACTGAAATGATTTCTTCCCAAGGTAAAAGAAACTTGTGGTGATGGTCTGAACTGCTGAAGCCCTGGCTGAAAAGTTGAAGATCTGTAAACCTTTGCTCTGCATTTTAACCGCGTGAAAGTAATGAGAGCACCTGCTCCTTTCCTCGGCGTGTCTTAGTAAGGCTTCAGAAGGGGACTGCTGATGGTGATAACCATGCGTCCATCTGGGGGAGTTATGCTTTCATGGAGTAGAGGTTTTGAGTTCATTGAGGATAAAGTACTGTCATTTAATAACTCACTATTCAAACTCATCTTCCACTTTAAATGTTGAATAGTCACTAGAGAGAAAGGGATGTAGAAGAGTGATATGTGGAATGGACAAGTGTGGCTACACAGATTCCAGTAGGTGATTGAGAGCAGGTATTAAGGACTCAGTCTAGTTATTTAGTTGTAGTTCTCTACTTGATCCTCCAGCGTAGGGTGGTGCCAGCTTCTTGCTTTTGTTAACCCCTGTTTGCCCTATAGTCAGTCCCCTGTTTGGCTTCTCAGTCCTTCTCTCAACTTCTATAACAAAATGTCCTCTGTTATATCCCCACATTCCAGTTCCTTGGTCAGCCCTTCACTAATGGGATGGGTTTTGTTTTCTTGATGGAGAGAAGTGTGAAAAAGAATTGAAGAAGAGAAACAGAGATGTAGAGTCCATCATGTGTATTCTTAGGACTGGCCTCCGAGAAGCTCTGCTCACCTGCGTTTGTCCAGGCTTCAGTGGTGGTTCTCATTTGAGACTCTTACTCCTGCTCAGTCACTTCACTCCCACGCGCCTCCATTTTCCTCCAAGAGGATGTAGAGTTAGTTCACTGGAGGGCTCCTATATATTTCTGTTAATGTAACAGATGAAGAAAAAAAAGAATGAATTCTAAACAATTCAACGTGGAAAATTAAATATTCAGTCCAAATGAATTTTCTTGTTCCATTATAGAGTAGCATTTATGAAATTCAGACTTCATTTAGCATGTGTTTTTTGCTTCTCCAACCAAATCATAATATTAATAAATTTTCTATGTACACTTTGGCTGAAATTTTCTCCATAAATAAAGCTGCTACTAAAATGACTTCCTTAATATGATGTTAGATATGATTAGTTCACTGCAAACCCACAGAAAAATAATATTTATATGATCAACACTGTAAAAGTAATACCCCAGATACTGCCCAGTGAGACGAGTCTTCCATAGAAAGCAATGCGCATGCTTTACAGCTGTGCTTTGAAGGGATCTACAGAATCATGTTGGGCTCAGCTTCTTTGTCATAAAGATTGATCATTTGGTAAATTTTGTTAAAGAATTATTTACTGAGTCGGATTGTACAGAAACTACAAAATAAGTATGATGTCCAACAATTTGTCCTCTATGCTAATAAAAACCCAGCAAATTTGTACCTTTCAAAAACCCAGCTTTTCTATGGTTTTTAAAGCATGTGCATATAGAAGCATTTAGTCATTTGAAAGACAATCCAGTATCAAACATTTTGATACAACCAAGTATCACATTTTCCAGGCCAAGTTAGAAATCAAAACGGACCTCAGGGAGCTGGCCCATTTCTCCAGGACAATCCTGCATTATTAGTTACCTCCAATTGAAAGCATTCAGGTTCCACATTAAAATCTTAAGGGGGAGTGGGACTCAAGTGACCTAGGACTGACATTAGGAACACCTTTGCGCAAATGGAAATCGGGACGTGCCAGCCAAGCTGTGGCAGCCAAGCGCACGCAAGAGCTTTCCTTGGCCCACAGGCCTGGGAGCGCCAGGTGCGTGAATGCTCCGTGGGCAGAGATGAATGAAAAGCCTGGGGAAGCGTCGGGGCCAGGCCGGCGAGGGTGGTGTATTAGGATCGTTTGGGAGGTGGTAACACGAGTCCAGGGCTCCTTGTAAAACAAGCTTACATGTTTTCTTGGTGGGCACCGCCGGCAGGCTGGGCAGTTAGTGAGCCCCAGCACCGTTTATGGGCTGGTTGCTTATGAGAAGTCCAGTCATGCTGAGATGCTGCTGGAAACCTACCTGGTCTCGGTGCCCATTTCCTCCCACGATATTGTGGGTATTTCCATTAGGCCCGATGTCTGCAGTTTTTCAGGGGATCCACTGCACGGAAGTGGGTGGAGTTGATGTCTTCGTCTCCTTATCATATTGTGCCGGCTGCGGAAGGGAGGGATGTGTCGGGTCAGATGGCTGGCGTTGGGTCGGAGGCAGATGGGAAAAGATGGTCTTTGTCAAGGGCTCTCAAGGCAGCTTGCAAAGGGCTGTGCTGAGCGGTGAACGATAAGCAGACAGAGCGAGTGCAGGGGGAGGAAGCAGCACTTCCTCCCGGCGATTCTCAGAACTGTTTCTGAGCTGTTTACTTCCTGTTTGGATACCTGGAGCGACAAGAAGCACGTCCCTGGACCATCCTCTGATGGGGCTTGTTTATCCACTCTCTCTGCAGGAAGCAATTGTGATAAGGCCTCTGGGCTGCTCTGGAGCCTTTTTCCATTTAGTGGCTTTGATTGATCATGTTGGGAACACAGTGCTCTATTCTTGGACTGACTTATTAACAAGGTTCAAAGAACCTCCCCCATGAGCGGGATTGTTCCTTTGGCTTAAGGAGAGAATCATTATTTGTGCCTCTACCTAAGAACTTTTCTAGCTTTCAGTTTAAAAACTAATGAGGACGGAGTAGCTCTATGTGTAAGGAGCAATACCATCACACCAGAATGCATCAGTGTGTGCACACTTGACATCTGATTCATTGTCCTGGTGTAGCTGTGTTTTTCCTGCCGGGAAAGTGGGCGGTGAAAGGCTTCTTAAAGCAAATGCTAGTTTGGACAACTTGTGGAGACTCCAGAGCCTATCAAAGGGTTTTTAAAAATTATTTTATTGTGCTTTAGGGGTGTCTCTTCTTTTCTTCACCTTAAAACCATTTCCCCTTCCATGGCCCTCCTGTTCCAATGGCCCTGAGCTGTGCCATGTTCATTTTGAGTTATTGGTTTGGTATGGATTGGGTCTGTGTATGGACTCTGCGTGCTTTGGACCAGGAATTTGATTTGCTTGGCCCCACTTCCAATATTGTCAGCACCTTGTACATTGAGGGTTCTATAAAAATATGAGATAATAACCACATTTATGCACTGAAAACAGCTTTCTCACCACACTTACTTCTCAGTGGACAACAGCAATTTCCACATTTGAAAAGCAACCAGTATTCAACATCTTTCACTGTCTCTATGCTACTTCCAATAAAATTGACCTAATGAGAAATTGGAAGCATCTTATTTCTCTATCGATCCCATAAATGTTTTTCAAAGTTTAAATAAAACACACGTTCCGCCCCGGGGTGAGGATGCTCGGATAGGAAAGTTCGTGCTGTACAGCAGCTGGTATCTTTCATCGTGTTTGTTTTTCCTTCTGTACCTTGACCAGTAACAGAGGAACAAGGAGAACAGAACACTGAGGAGATTAGTTTCTTTAAAAAAAGGAAAAGAAAAGTGTGACCTTCCTGAAACTCAGCTGTGAAATGCCATCTCAGATTCTGGGGCGTCACTGGATGAGGCAGCTGAGGCACACCTGCTTAAAGGGACAACTCGGGCGTGTGGGCAGCGGACAGGGCTCCTGGGGATGACCAACGAGATCCTCTTGTGAAGTCACTCACGCGGTAGAGCCACATGCCCTGTCGGGTCCACAAATGTTAGCTAACTTCCTGCTGTGTGTAGTGAAGTATGACTTAACAGAGAGTTTCTCAGAAGATTAATTTGTTTAATATTTGATTACTTTTTTATTAATGGGCATTAAATGGGGGAAATGGTTCCTAGAGCAGGCAGTCGTCTTTCCTTGGAAAAATAGGACAGGATGACATCCCAGCGATAGTTACCCAGTGTCGTTGAAATGTGAAAATCTATTGTATTAGGCACCCTTCCTTTCATTTGTGTGGGTCAATGGGTATGTGCTTGCGAGGAAATAGTAGCAGTTCTCTGCAGACACCTGAGATGGCTCCAGTAGAGTCTTAAAGAACACGCCGACTTCCGTATATAAACCAATGCTCTGATGAGCAGAGGGGGCGGGGGACTTGATGTGATGCCAGCTGAGTAGACTTCAAGAATCTTCAGTGGAGCACATTGTAGATAGAGGTGTCGGAGCATTTGCTGGGACCCCAGAAGAGAAAAGTCCATGATTGAGCAAAGCTAACACATAGGGTTTTCGAAGGGGAAAGCCTTGGTAACAGGGCCTCCTTTTTTGTTTTTTTAAATATATTTTTACTAGTAGCCCTGTGCACAAATCCGTGGGCCAGTAGGTCCCTGCCGCCCTCCTGTAGCTCTCTGCCTGCTGCCCTGCCCTCCTGTAGCTCCACTCCCCAGCCCCCCACAAGCCATAGCTTGCTGCCCTGCCCCTCCTGTAGCTCTGGGCTGCCCCACCCTCCTGCTGATCCGTGATCCGGTCATTACGCCATCGGTCATTATGTAACGACCATGTCATTTGCATATTTTATCTTTATTATATAGGATATATAGGATTGATTTCAGAGAGAAAGGAAGAGGGAGAGAGAGATAGAAACATCCTTGATGAGAGAATCATTGATCGGCTGCCTCCAGCAAGTCCCCCACTAGGAATTGAGCCCACAACCCAAGCCTGTGCCCTTGACCGGAATCAAACCTGGGACCTTTCAGTTTGCACACCGATGCTCTATCCACTGGGCCAAGTCGGCCAGGGCACCTGGGCCTCCTTCTCACCTCTGGTGTCTGTGCCCAGGGCAGATGATTGCCTACAAGAGACCAGTATCTGCCCTCACAGCCGCAGCACAGCCACATTTCAGTTCTGTGTCTAATTGGCTGGTGGACCTTCCCTGGGCCTCAGTTTATTCATTTGTGAAATGACAGAGTTAGACTAGGTTAGCGTGTCTAGTCAGTTGGTTACCACCGGTGTCAGGCTCAAAATGCAGGTGCCCGGGCTTCCCCGGCTCCTCTTGAATCCGAATGTTATGGTGTGGCCTGCAGTCTGCACTGGCTACTTCTAGGTGATTTCTTACACCCTCAAAACGTGGAGAAATACACTGCTTAACCTAATACCGCTTTAAGTTTCTATGTCCTCGAATTTTCTAGTCTTTAGGTTGGTGCTTCAAAAATAAAAACCCTCCCTTCCCCAGGGGAATGGCTGAGGTCTGTTCCAGGGTATTTTGCCCAATTAAACTCCTGTAAATAAGATAGTTTGGAACTGAGCTATGGCCAAAGTGTAGGTAGGAAGCTTGCCTACAGCACAGAGATAAACCGAAACAATGCCCTTGGGTGGGACGGGCCTTCACAGGGCTTTGCAAACACCAATGTCCTTGTCCTACATTCACCTTCAAAAGAATCCCTTGAAGGCCCTCTCTCCCTCCCTGCCGCGGAGGATCTGTGCAGACTCCACAGCCCGGTGATTGCTCTTCAGGCTTTGGTTCAAGGCTGGGGAGGGTTCACTTCTTCCTTGACTCCTTCCAACTAAACATTTGAGGTGAAGCTGCGTAAAGCCATGGGTGAGGATCGTAGCTCGGGAAAGTCCGTTCACAGTCTGACACCTCATAAAGCCCTATTTTAGAGTTTGGGGTGTTGGTGTACATAATTTATTTTTTGGTTTTAAGCAAGCACCTGGATGTGGGTTTTTCTCTTTCTGGCTGACAAAACAAAACATGGTTCAATTAATTTCTCCCCTTTAAATACTTTATGATGGTTGCAGAACAGCTGGAAGAGGTTGGTTGCAACCAGATGAATCTGAGCTGTGGGTTTTCTTTCTCCAGAATATATACTGGTGGTTTCCAAGCAAGGACGGTTTACCCTGTAGGGCACATTTGGCAATACATGAAGGTAATTTTGCTTGTCACAGCTGTGGCTGTGCTGCTGGCATTTCCTGGATTGAGGTCAGGGATGCTACTAAACAACTGCAATGTACAGGCCATGATGTGGCTCCAAATGTCATAGCCTCAAGGTTGAAAAATGCTCATATTGACAAACTATTTCTTAAAGGATTTCTGGATAGGGGCACATTCATGAAGCCAGAAGGAGCGGATGGAGAATTATTAAAGGGAGGTTAACTTTGACATGTAATATTGGACACAAATTAAAATGAAAATAAGGTCTAACTACTCTGTAGGGCTGGTTCAGGCTCAATAGGATGCTTATAACAGATTTTGAAAGGGATGCAGGGGAGACCTGTAGGCGGGGTTGACTATAGAGAGGCAGCACTGCAAACCCGGATTCCACCCGCATTCCTTTAGGCCTGGTGAGGACGCAAGACAAGCTTCCTAGGTTAACAGAGACACAGTAAACATCTTAGCACCGTTGGTCCTTGTGATGAGAGTGATTTGAACAAAAAGTCTTATATTTACTTCTTTCTTTTGAAAGTTACATTATGAAGATTCTAGCATATCTCAGGTCTAGACCATCTGTCCGCAGCTCCAAATGTTCTTAGGCTGTTGAAAGTGTCAAGTAGTTAACCACCAGTTACAAACGGAGCCTGATTGAAGAAGATGCTTGTTCCTCTTGATGTCTCTGTACACTCCCTCGACCTGCCCTGGGTATTTTCTCTGACCACCCCCCAACCCCCATCCCCCATCCAGTCTCTCTCTCCCTGTGCACCAGGGAATGCCCGGGTTTCTGGATAGATTTGACTAATGAGAGACACCTGCGAGAAAGTGGAGGGCAGGAGGGAAAAGAGGTCTAAGGTATTTACCCTCGCCATCCCTCCTTGCTTCTCAACTTTCTGGCAGTGGCTGTTCCTAGGAGACCATTCTTTCTCCATTGTTGGCAGTGCTGCAAACCCTGATTCCACCACTCACTCCTCCAGACAGGGGCGTGGTTCAGGCTGTCACTCGAGCTCGTTCCTAGATGCCTCACCATCTTTTTGGTTCTTTTAACTCAGAAGGCTACTCTGTAAATCGCTTCGTTTACTTCTTTGTCATTAAGCTCTCTGTAGGGTGCCATCTGTTTTGTGCTAGGCCTCTCACAAATGCAATACCCATCAAATTTTTAGTGAAAGAATATTGATTTTATATGAAATATTCAAATAATATTGAACTGGAAGCTAGAAGCTTGCCTTCTTGTCCCAGTTCTAGTAAGGATTTCTTTCCTTATGAAAACTCATTGAGCCTCAATTATTAAATAAGGATAAAAATATATGCTATTTATCTCACGTAGATATGAGAATACAAATAATATACAAGGTGGGGCAAAAGTAGGTTTACAGTTGTGAGTATGTGAAACAGAGTTTAGTCTTGTATTATTATTAATTATTGTACCATTTTCCCTAATAACAAATGTAAGCCTACTTTTGCCCCACCTTGTGTACAATTTGAAAACATTAAACACTGAACATTGGAAGCCACCTGGCATATGGCAAGGAGACTAGCAATATGTACTCTGATTGTAGCCCCCAATGATTTAGGACTCAACTGTGTGTGTCAATTTTGGTTCTCTGGGACTCCTTTTCCCCGTGATAAACGTGCTGATTAGGTTAGCTGATTTTCTCCTAGTTTCAAAAAAATTCCCCAATGCTTATACAGAAAAATGTTTTCATTGTTCTAGACTGTTTGGCAGCATGACTTGAGGGGGAGGAAAGAACCTATAATAATAAAAGTTTAATATGCAAATTGACCAAACAGCTGAACAGCGGAATGACCGTTGGACCTTCGGGAGGACATTCTGGACAAAGCTGGGGCTGCGAGGGCCAAGGCAGCTGGGGCTGTGAAGGCCCTACTCTTGCATGAATTTTGTGCATCAGGCCTCTAGTGTAGAATATAAGGTGGAGTCAAAAAGGTAGATGGAGGTGCTCTAGTACTAAGTCCCAGTATCTCAGAATGTGATTGCATTTGCAGACAGGACCTTTACAGAGGTAATTAATGTAAAAGGAGGTCATCAGGCTGGACCCTAGTTCAATATGACTGTTGTTCTTAGAATAAGAGGACATTAGGACACACACGTACAGAGGGAAGACCACATGAAAACAGAAAAAATAGCTATCTACAAGCTAAGACTTCTACAAGTCTCAGAAAAAACCAACCCTGCAGACACCTTCATCTTGGACTCCTAGTCTCCAGAGCTGTGGGAACATGAATTTTTGTTGTTTAAGCCCCCGAGTCTGTGGCACTCTGTTATGGCAGCCCTAGCAAACCAATACCCATAGTAGAGGGTACTCAGTACCACTGACTTCAAAATCTCTTACCATAGAGATGGAAGGCTGCTAGAATGCCATCTACTGCCTCACACCCTCCCCCCGCCCCCATGCATGTTGTATGCCACTGATGCTGGAAATCCACATCTGAAAAACACACCCACTTCTTAGACATCACAGGGCTGGCATCCCATATCAGTGCATAACACGTCAGTCTTCCAGTGTGTCCGTGACTCCATGGGCAAGAGAGCAGCGGGGCAAGAAGGGATTATTATTTTTACGTTTGTGCTTACAGACATCCTGCTGAGGCATGTGCAGGAGAGACCTGGATTATCACTGGGCATATTTCAGCCGTCGGCATGCGGAATACGCTCCTGAATGTAGCTAGATCCAGGGCAGAGAGTTTCCTTCCCAGGCCGACTGTGGGAGCTCTGTTCATTTATTTGAGGGAACTGGCCAGCCTAGGGGCTCGATGTGTGATTTATAACTACAGGTTCTTCTAAATTCTATCTGATCCTGGCTGAGGGTGGCCAGCCCTTCTAAGGGGACACTGCACATCTTTAGTGATTTATCCAGACAAAGCCTGCAGTCTGGGCATGACTCCCTTCTGCCACCCCATGCACAGGACTAAATGCCAGAGTCCCCCAACACAGTGGCCGTGTACAGAAGAATTTGCCTGTTGATTAAGGTGACGGTGAGGAGGTGCTCTCTGTTCCGATACAGCTGCTTGAGAAGCAGAAGAAACAGCTGTAGGGAGAGGCATCTTCAGAAGGTCATCCTGGGCCAAATGCCACCGGGGATGCAGCAGGAAGAGGAAAATGTGAGCAGATCAGGAGAGGCCCCGCTTCCAGTGCAGCCGCACAGCGATGGGCAGGTCATTTAGACCAGTGTCTCCTCCTAGGAAATCCAACCTGTAGCAAATATTAATGGTAAAAATGTGCATAGCACTTGTCCCCTGGTGAGGCACAGAATGGTTTACTCAGTTAAATGTAGCTTGCTTAATCCTCCCAAAGGATCCTGAAAGCTTATCTTAGAATTCTAAAACATACCCTGAGATTCCTGCCCTTTTGTGTATATACCCTCCATGATCTGGCCCTCCCCCCCCCCCCACAGGCATGCACAAGTGTGAACAGGACTTACACACATGAAGACTATCACTCTGTGATCACTTTACAAGCTGAAAGAATGTCATAGATCCCATTAACGCTCCTAATCATTTCCCTTTGAGAGAAGCTACCCCCATGGGCCTCACCTAATCAGCTGAGCCTCTGTCAGGACGGGGCCTGAGAGAGGAAACTCCAAGGGGAGCGGGGTTCTCTGCCAGCCTTGAGGGAGAGGCTGCCGTGCTGAAGGGGGCAGTGGGGTGGGAACAGCAGGCAGCGTCCAGACGCTGAGAAGGGCCTCCAGTACAGTCCACAGCAGGTGAGAACCTCAGTCAGACAGTCGCAAGGAAACGACCAAAGGAGCTTAGAAGCAGATCTTTCCCAAGTCAAGGCCCCAGATGAGTCAGTGCCCAGCCGACACCTTGCCTTCAGCCCCACGAGACCCGGGCGAGTCCGTGTGGGCACCGCAGTGTGCGGGACTTCTGACCCACAGAGGCCGTGAGGGGACACGTTCGTGTGGCTTTATGCCACTCATTGCGGTTTTGATACTCACAGCAACGAGGTTTGTAGTAATACACAATCATTATTTTACCTACATTTCATAATAGGGACTGAGGTGCAAAGAACTTGCCTGCGATTACAAAGTCAGTGAGTGTTTGCACTTGGAGTTGAGCCTCAGTGTCCAGCGTTAGCAGGTGTCTGTGCACGCACTGCATGTGCGAAGCGCCGGCCACCTGTCTGCTCTGTGTCGTGCTCAGAGGCCCCTCCTTCGGGAAGAGCTGGTCGGAAAGCCATTCGAAAGCAGCAACTCTAGGCCCTGGCCACTGGCCAGTCCTCCACTCTGTACAACACCCTTTTTTTCGTAGATGGGAAATCCTAGGCTTCATTCCCAGAGTTACTTTTTTCTTAAGGCTTTTCTTCTTAAAAATGTACAGTTTTTGAATTACAGCCTGTGGTTAAGGGAAAATGACATTTACTGGGGAAGCAACTTGTTATGGTGTTAGGTACTCTGCCAACTGCAGCGAAAAAGGGACTTTTAAATGTCATTTATACATTAAGGAAGATTTAAAGAGACACTGGAGAATATGCCTGCATTCCCAAGTCTGTAGGCCTCATGTCCACGAGTGTCCTGGGCGAGAGTTTGAATTGTTCTTTTATGAGCGAACAGAGTGTGTATTCTGCCCCAAGTCTGAACCGAAATGTTTAAAAGTTACAGTTTATTCATAGGGATTTGTGAAGATGCCAGATCTACAGACATATAAAAGGTAGACCTGAAAAGTAGGCAGAAGCTTTCACTGCCTGCAAAGTCATTTGGGGAAGGGAAATAGTAAAAAAAAATTAGGCAATTTTCTTTGAAGTAGGAGAGTATAACCTGGATGGGTTTTTCTCAAATTTCTGAAAACCAAAATTGTACCTCCTCTAATTTAAATGAAAAAATGACTGAGATCCAAGTAATATAATGGTCCAGACAGATCTCCGAAGAGAACCAAGTGAGTGATACAAATTACTAGACAATGGTGTCGGCCTGAATGGAGACTTCACTGTGGCTGATTTGATCTGGTCCCTCTCCAGTGATTGGAAGATTATAAAATCTTAGGGGCAGTACTGGCCATGGCATCACCATAATGCATTTTCACCTCTGCCAATTTATTTCATCTATGGCCTTGACCACCTTAGTATGATGCATCCCTGTAATTTTAGTTTTGATACTCACTTTTTTTTTGTGTTTATAATAGGCACTTGAGAATCCCTCTCCCATTGACCTTCAAATATCCTAGACTCTGCTCATCTATAGCCTTTGCGCTTGCTTTGTTAAAACTGGCAAAGCACAGATGTACCTCCCGCTTTCTGAGGTGAATGGAGAACGCTGGGCCATCTTATGTAAGTGACATCAGCATTTCAGTGTCAGAGGCTGTAGGTATTAGTTTGCACTCGTTACGGGTGAGGAGTTGGGGCCAAATCATCTCATCATGCCTTTTAGTCTTCCAGGAGCCGGAAGCATTTTACAAGATTTCCCCCAGGAGCAGGAGTGCTCTGGAATGGATTTGCTTGGCTTTCAGGAAAAAAAGTTTAAGAAAAAATTGTGCAAAGGTGAAGCTGTGACTATTTGATTAAGAAACTTTCAAAGAAAATTTTCAACGACACTAGTGATTTTTAAGTATCTGATTGGACTTAATTGTATTTGTATAGAATGGGCCTGCATCGTAGTAATACCACCCTCATGTATATGGCAAGTTCTCTGGGAGGTGATATCGCCTACTTGGGACTGTGATGAACTTAGGAGATAACACATGAGCCTGTTCCTGACACAGTGCCTGACCTGGGAGCTATTTTATTGATAGTGAAATGTAAAAAAGCCAAGACTTTTATTGAATGCCCATAAATGAAAGAATGCAGGTATAAAGCATGTTAGGTACTTAATAAATGAGCAAGCGTGCGATTTTTCAGTAATGTAACTATTATTTTTAAAAGAGGAAAACATCGTTGAAGAGAGTTTTTGCCGTCTTCATTAGGTCCTTGAGATAGCCACATCCTTGTAGGTGCAGGGAGTGTTGAATAATTGCAAACCCTCATGACAGAATAAGTGAGCTCATCTTTCACCGAAATAGAGACAAACACTTGTTTCACGAAGATCTTCCCTGGGTTAAAAATGGATCCAGGAGTTCAGTCAGAAAGATGTGTGGGTTGTTAACTTGCATTGTTTTATCTTGCGTGTCAGTGAAATCTGACTCAAGCAGAAGAAAAGCCACGGGAAAAAGCCCTCTTTCTGGGAGAAGTCCACCTGCGGCCTATGGCCAAGTGCCCTGCGTGATACTTTGTTCTACTTAAAAACAACTCACTTGTCAGGGTACTGACCAAGCCCCTCTTCTATTCCAGGAGCCGTAACCCTGCCCTAATTGGCAAACAGGTCACAGAAGGCCAATTATATTATTGTGTCTGAGTCATTATAAAGTTGAACAGTTTTATTATTTAATTCCTTAATTGTTTTCACTGGATACTCTTGGTATCCTTCAAATTTTCTCTGTAATGAAAGACTGCATCTGTACTCCTTTGTAGCCTGCCAAGCGGTGTAATTGGCAAAGAGCATTTCAGGTGTTGGGGCCCTTTAGCCAGAACTCACTGTCACCCTCATTGTTCTGGGGAAAAAGAAAACAAACACTAGGAAATGACAGTGGATAAGCCAAAGCCTGGGCTTCAGCAGTGGAAGGAAGTGTACTTAGTTCGCTTAATCTTAGAGGAAATCTTTTTTAAAGAAGCTGGATGGGTTCCTTTAAGAAACAGAAGCCACCGTGCTCTGTGGGGAAGGTGGACCATGTGATGACTGTTCCCCCAGGTTTCAGTGGGGTGCAAACGCCAGCCCCTGGGTGAGGTCAGTCAAAAGTGGGCTCTGCCCACAAAGAGCCACCCTTGGGAAGTAAATAAGAACATTGCTTTTCAATAACTGCACGCACACACACCCTACCCACTGCCTTCTTCTGCATCCTCTTCCTCAATCCTAGAGTGTCTTCCTCCACTTTCTTTCTCCAAAGGCTTATGGTATTGTAACTGCTTGCTTTTATTTATTTATTTTTAAATATATTTTTTATTGATTTCAGAGAGGAAGGGAGAGGGAGTGAGAGATAGAAACATCAAGGATGAGAGAGAATCATTGATTGGCTGCCTCCTGCACACCCCCTACTGGGGACTGAGCCCACAACCCACGCATATGCCTTGGCCAGGAATTGAACCATAGCCTACTGGTTCATCAGTTGACACTCAACCTCTGAGCTAACATGGCCACGCTAATTACTGGTACTTGTTTTTAATGTTAAAAGCATTTCATGTCGTTTCTTTCTGTAGTTTAAAGTTTCTAACCGAAGGAGGAAAGTACTAAGGTAACCTCAATTCCTACTAAGGTGACAGCTTCTCAGGGATTTTTTTTTTTAGACTCTTTCTGGGATCTTGAACTAATACTTGGAAAGGATGGTCCTCAGTTTAAGGGATTCTCAGGCCAGAGTGGAAGTGATGAGCAGGGACTTAAGCAAAAGATTAGCTGAGCAAATGACATTGTGCAGTGGATGCCAATAGAACTCGAAGTCCTGGGTTCCAAATCTGCTTCTACAATCCTGAAAAAAGATCATTCTCTTGAGTAATATGTGAAATAGACTTCATTCTGTCTGATTTCATTTTGGATCCTCCACAGAGGAAATTTTTACTAGTAAGATCGCGTGCCCCCTGGAATGTTTGTCCCCTTCAGCACCCAACCACTTCCATCATCGTTCTCACTTGTTGTTGCTGTTTGGATAGGAGTTTGTTGGAGGGCTTAGCATTATACTGAAACTCAGCAGTGTGACCTCCGGGGGTTGCATCTAGTTTGGAGAGATGCAGATGTGCCCATGTACTAAAGAGGGCGGCTTACAAAGTGTGATTGTTGTCCAAGTAGAAAGGCTTCCAGGATAGCCCCCAGGAAGTGCAGAGGCTTCACCCCACCTGAAGGAGAGATAGCTACAGTGAAGTCTTCTGGGTACGTGCATCTGATTAGTACCTATGGGGAAAACAGCACTGAATTTGTAGACACAAATCAGGTAAATTTTACTTTCTATGCTGCTCCTGCCCACCTCCTTGGATCCACTGCTGCCCCTCTGCCCAGTTCTGTGCGTAAGAAGGTGACCTCAAGGATCTTGAGGATCTGGCTTCTGGTTTGCTTTGGCCAGTGGGGGGCCCTGAAGTGTGAGTGGAGGGTGAGAAGAGGAAAGATCAGAGCATGTCTTCACTGGCTCTCCCCCACTTTGTCACAGTGCTGGCTCTCACCGGAGCTGGGAACCTTGCTCTCTGTTCTTCAGGCCGAGGGAGAGCTGTGGGCTTCCTGCCCTGTCTTCCCTGCGTGCTTTCCTGTCCCTTGCTGGCCTCTCATTCCAGCCCTTCAGTCAAATCCTTTAGTTGTGCTAGCCATTCCCCATCAGGATCCCAACAGATACATCCAGGTTCTGGGACCAGTCAGATCATTTCTCTGTCCCGTTATTTTCTTGATGGATAAAATTGGATCATACCTATATTGCCTTTCTTGAAGGGTTGTTAAGAGGACCAATAATGCCTGTGAATTTATAGTATCATAAAAATGCGAGCTATGAAGAGCAAATCATCAGCTAATGTTGAACGCCTAATTAGCTTTCCTCAGGTCCTTGATACGTTTTCCATGCCCTCTCCCCATGGGAAAGTGACACAAGCTTTGGGAATGCAATCTCACTGAGCAAAGGCAAACAGAAGCAGGAAGGGGATCCTCTGCTGCGTGCGTCCCAAGCTAAGCCCAAGCCGTGCTTAGGTTCACTCTGCTCCCTCCTCAGCTGTCTGCACTTCAGAGCCGGGAGGGCAGTAGAGCACACCTTGACATGCCTTTGTTCCTGTCCTGCATTTTTTACCCTCCATAATAAGTTTGTCAGACATTACTTACATATAACACAGCTCATGTATATCTTGTCCCTCTGTGAAGTGATAAAGTTTCTTTATAATGTTTCTAAGGATGAGGACCATATCTTGTGTTTTTATGGCTCATAGTAAGTCATCTGTTCAGCATATATTTGATAAAGGAGACATTTGGGAAATGAATGGCTTGATTCACACTTGATACTGAGACTGCCGAGCCTGGGAATGGGTGTCTACTCGTTTCCCGCGTGGGTGTGCCTCCCTTGGTTAGCATGGCTCTCTTCGCATGCATGGAAAGTATTTGTTTAACAAATGAAGCTTTTACAGACATCTATTGGATTTTATGTGTGTATTTTATTGTATGATTTGGCACATTCGGGACTTCACATTCAAGAGGAGAAATGCCTCTTCCTCATTCTCATATTATAGGTTGGAGCCTAGCAAAATGATCTTACAGAGCAAAATAAATGCTCATGATGGTAATGGTTTGCCATTCCACCTTTCCAGAGCCTGTTCAGAAAACTGTCACTACTCCTGAAGCTCAGGTAAACGCAAACGCACACATTCAGGGGAAACAGGTTGTTGGAACAATAGGCCTGGGAAGAGCGACAGCTGGTTTACCCACCGCACCAGCCCCGGGGCGGGCACGCGGACGATGGTGCGAGAGGCATCTGGCTCCCGAGCCTTCCTCTCTTTGTTTCCTCACGTCTGAGTAGGCATGATGCCCTCCAGAGAAGCCTTGCTATCCTGTTCCCACATCTCATTCTTTAAAAAGTAAAAAGAGCAAAGTAACTTCGGTGACCAGACACCATGTTAAAGTCTCTTGGAAAGCTTGGACTGATCTTACTAATTCTCTCAGAGAGAAACGATGTAAAAATAAAGTCAATAGCCTAGTTCAAGGGATGGTACAGAAGTCCCTTAGCTTGCTGAGGCCAGCAAGGTGCTGAGGAAATTAAAGAAATGCTGAGACATTAAACTATCTTCGGTAAATTGAAGGGGCTAGAAACAGAAGGTTGTAGGAACATGTGTATGTATGCATGGCATAAAGATAGAAGAACATGGCAGGGGTCATGGTAGATTAGCAGCTGACTGAAAGGCACACGTCAGTGAAGAGGTGCCGAAGGGAGCACAGGACTGCGGGGAAATTCCAGGAGGAGAAGGAAACATACAAGCCTGTTAAACGTCTACATCATTTGGTGCAGATGGTAATGCCAGAAGAGTTTAGGAAATGGAAGGAACCATCAGGGAACATTCCTTGGAGGAAATGAGTCTGAAACTGGCCTCTCCAGGCTTGGGTTGGTGTCAGTCAGAACAATGAGACTGATGAAATGCCACACACCTTCCTGTGGGAGGATTTATACACCGAAGCAATGAAAACTGTCCATCAGAATGTCCAGGAAAAGATAAAAGGTCATGTTAGAGTCTTCTCTCCTTTGTCCTCTAATGCACAACTCCCTGGGCAAAGAGAGTCAGTCCTCCAGTTGTCAGTGGTGATGAGGCAGAGAAGCAGGTATTCGGGGTATGCTGGGTGGAGAGAGTGATGGGAGTGTCCGAGTCTGCTCATGGTGCCGTAACAATACCACCAATGCAGTGGCTTAAACAGACATTTATGTCAGAACTATGCCATCTTTTGGGCAACACTTTATCATTTAATGGCACTTAAAAAATTATTTCTCCACAGTTCTGGGGGCCAGGAAGAACAAGGTCACAGTGCCAGCAAGTAGTTTCATTCTGAGGCATCTTCTCTAGGCTGCTGCCATCTCCCCAGGTAGACATATCTCCTCTTCCCTGTGTGCACTGAGAGAGAGAGGGAGGTCAGGGATCCTCCACTCCTTATGAGGACACTAATCCCACCGTGTGGACCCATCCTCATGACCTTATCCAAACCTAATTCTCTCCAACCCTCTAAATGTCATCACTAATCTTTGAGGACACATTCAACCTGTAACAGGAAGTAAATCAAGTTGCACAGAAGGGAACTTATTCTTTTAAGGGCAGCAAGAGAAGCTGTCATGTGGGAGGAGGAAAAAGTAGATGCAGAACGAGAAGAATAGTATAGTCCTGACTGCATGGCCATTTCAGAAACTCTGCCTAGAAAACGAAATAAGAATGACTAAGGGTATCATTGATCGGCTTTAGGAACTACCTACCTACCCAGGACTGCCTAGTCACACAAAAGAGTCAGAACATGCAAAAGGACATTGGCTGGAGAAAAACACATGCAGGGCCTCATTTCTGCATCGAGAACTTAGAAAGGATTAATTTCCTGGAAGGAGGAGATGATAAACTCACTTCAAGGTGTTCTGGTCGCCAGGGAAGGACACTAGCGTTCTGTAGGAAATGCAAAGGGATTAATAGCAAAGAGCCAGCTGTAGAGGGAGTGCAGCAGCATCCACATCAAAAGAGGCAGGGCTGGAGCGGAGACCTGGAGTACTGAGAGGAGGGGTTTGCATTGAGTGGGGATGATAGAAATGGTGAAAGATGAACACTCTGGGTATGGGGTTAGGTCAGGCATGTTTCTATGGAGTGGACTAAGAGTCCTAATCTAACCATAACCTAAATGGCTGGTGAGATACCCTGGAAACAGCTGTGACATGGACCACGAGCAGACGCCAGTGAAGAGACGAGCCGTCCTAGGCCCTCTCATTTCTAAGCAGAGTCTCTCATTATAAACAGGAGTAGCCTTTCATATAATACCTTTCAAACTCTTTTGCTTTTGAATATTCTTTTTTTCTCTTCTAACCAAGTGGCAAAATAGATAGGCAGCTGAACTACTGGGGATCTAATACAAAGAGGAAGAAATGAATACGTTCGATGGATGAAGTGGACTGACTTCCCAGGCTAGTGTGGTGCACCACACACAGGAAACCAGTTCACACATAATCAGCGACCAACCTAGAGACATACTCTTTATTTGCCCAAATGTGATTTCTTATACTCTTAAGACTAGATCATAAAAAAGCACTCATTGGATGGCACACTAATAAAATAATTTGAAGCTATATAAATTTAAGGAATTGTGAGCTCTAAAGTTTAAATTTGTATTATTTTTCCTGACTCTATATATGTCACATTTATTAGGATAAATTCCACAAATAGTTTTTCAAAGTCTTATAAAGAATAGTCAAACAAGCCCTGACTGGTTTGGCTCAGTGGATAGAGCATCAGCATGTGGACTGAAAGGTCCTGGGTTCGATTCCATTCAAGGGTATGTACCTTGGTTGTAGGCACATCCCCAGTAGGAGGTGTGCAGGAGGCAGCTGATCAATGTTTCTCTCTCATCGATGTTTCTAACTCTCTGTCCCTCTCCCTTCCTCTCTGTAAAGAATCAATAAAATATATTTAAAAAATAAAAAGTCAAACTCTATACTTCTGCTGGACCTGTGGCATCTACATTACACTGTGACCTCATGAGATAGTAAAAGTGGATAGTTTAAGGTAATTTGAGTAAGTGGAGAAGACATATAATACATATATCCTGGGTGTGTGTTTCTTTTTTCCATTAAATTTTGAACTATTTTTCTCATTCTTTGTCCTACTATTCTCACCCATTTCTGCCTGTCTGTCTGTCTACATGATAGGATTCAGAGCCCATCTTGGTGACTGTGGAGCTGTTTTATCTCTGGAACAGCCAGTGTGAATCAGCCAAAGTCTGACAAATCGTCTCAGAATGTCCTGCGCCTGCCAACGTCTGTTACTTGAGGACGGATGGGTTTGGTTCTGTGCGATCATTTTCTGTCGGCAGTAGGGAGCTGTTAGGAGACAGAGGGTGCTAGGAAACAAACAAACTATTTGCTTATTTTCACATCAGAAATCCCATAACTCCTGTAGCTAGAGTAGTTTTTAAATTGAAACATGGTTAAAAATGGTCCATTAAAGTTTTATATATGTCCTTGGCTAAAACCTTTTAGCAGCCTGATCAAAAGAGAGTGATTGAGAAACCTGCACAAGCAGACGGTCACCAAGAAGGCAGCCTGCCAGTGAGACCACCGTCAGAAGCCAAGGCAATCCAGGTCGCCATCCCTGCCCTGCTGCACAGGCTTGCTCAGCTTCCTGCCTTTGTCATGAAAAGTGGCACAGGTGCATCTGGAGAGTTTTGTATGTTTGTTAATTCTTCCCTGAGGACATTTTTCCAGGGATTTTTAGAGAGAGTGGGAGGGAGAGGGAGACAGAGAGAAACATCGATGTGAGAGAGACTCATCGATTGGCTGCCTCCTGCACGCACCTGGACCAGGGCCTGGGACCCCTCAGTCTGGGGGCTGAGGCTCTGTCCACTGAGTGAACTGGCTAGCGCCATCTGGAGAGCTGTAGGACACGGAAGTGCCCCGCCCGTGCTCAGCGGGGCAGGCGCTCGGCCTCTGGTCTCTGTGTTTTTAACTTGGAGCAGAAGCACCTTGGCATCTTTGATTGAGCACATCTCAGGCTGAGGAGGTGAACATGCGTCTAAATCGGTTGGATCTGCCAGCGTTTGAGTCTGACTACAGAGCAAATAAATTGGTTCAGGACCAAACTGTGTGTGTGTGTATGTTGTGTGTGTGTGT
This sequence comes from Murina feae, assembly GCA_004026665.1. NCBI lineage: Eukaryota > Metazoa > Chordata > Mammalia > Chiroptera > Vespertilionidae > Murina > Murina feae. Next base: position 24,847 of record PVJC01014785.1, read on the forward strand.
GAGATTTGAAACTGTGAGTAGAAAGTTAGTGTTACAATATGCTTGTTTTTATAAAATCCTAGCATTTCCAAAGCTATCTCCTTTCTAAAATGATGTCATTTTTTCTCTTATTTTTATTATTTATTTATTTTTTAATTACATAAAGCTTTACAAAGATTAGTACATATATCTCTTTTTTCCCCTGCCCTTCCCCCAGCCTCCCCTCCCCCCCCCCTCAGTGTTTTGTGTCCATTGGTTATGCTTAAATGCATGCACAAAAATCCCTTGGCTGATCTGTTACCCTCCCAATGTTCCTGTCCTTGTTGCTGTAATTTGACAGTCTGTTTGATGCTGCTCTGCCTCTGTATCTATTTTTGTTCACTAGTTTATAATGGTTACTATTATCCATAGATGAGTGAGGACATGTGGTATTTTTCTTTCATTGACTGGCTTATTTCACTTAGCATTATGTTCTCCAGCTCCATCCATACGCCTGCAAATGCTAAGAACTCCTTCCTTTTTACAGCAGCATAGTATTCCATTGTGTAGATGTACCACAGTTTTCTAATCCATTCATCTGCTGATGGGCACTAAAATGATGTCATTTACATAAACTGTGTACAAGATGGCAGTACCTATAAGAAGAGGGACTTGAGGTTTGAACTGCTACATTTTAAGAGATATACTTAACTGAATTAAAGGATATTTTTTTACTCAATTTCTTTTCTGTCAAAGACCTGGTTGGAATATTTATTTGTACTCATTTATTCTTATATGGAAGTAATATTAGGATTACTTTCTAGAATCCCAGGTGTAGGACTGGAGTAGCCTCTATCTTCTCTGCTTGGTTTTGATGTTGTTCTTGCTCTCTTAATTATTTAAACGCACAAATGCATGTAGACCAGGAAGATGATGTATATTGATGAGCAACAGAGCTGGAGTCTTACTGAGCATACCTCATGAAATATTCATTAATTAATTGGTGGATAACTGTTTACACCACAGGTATGGCTGTGTGTGCATGCATGTGTGTGTGCGCACATGTGTCTGTGTGTGTGTATGGATGTGTTGGTATATGGGACAAAGGGAGTGCATACCAATGAGAGGTGCTTACAAAAAAATAGCAGTGTCTGGTTCATGAAGAACTTATGGACATATTAGATGAGAAAGGCTATGAACGCATTGGAAGTTTTGGGTTCAACAGGGCTTTTGAGCAAGATGCCTGTGTGGGAAGGAGCACAGAACCGCCTGTTCACAGTCTAATGAGAGGCACCTACGTGTCAGCCCAAGCAGTGCTGCAAGACTGAGGGTGCTATGGGAGGCAGCGGGAAAGCACAGGGCTCTGGGTGAGCTGAGTGGAGAATGAAATACAAGCTCACAGAGGTGCCCATGTGACGGTGCCACTTGCTAGCTAGGGGAGGCATTGGCTAAGTGGGGCGAGTGTTTATGAGGGAAGGCTGCAGCAGGGCTGGAGGAAAATGTGGTACCTGCTGAATACAATGGGAGAACCACTGTTTCTTGTGTGCCCTCCTCCCTAAGGGACAGGTGTTCTGTCCCTGAGGCCACCCCTTGTCAGGTGAGGAGTGACTGAGGATGCGCATGTGGTTCTGTGTGTTCTCTGAATTCTCCAGGGTTCTTGTAGTTGACTAGAGGGGAGAGGTCTCAGGTTAGGGTATTTGCTGTCTAAGGGAAGCAAACTAAGAACTGGCTGTTATGTTGCACGAGGAGCTTGCTGGGTAATTTTAACATTGTCTGGCAGTGCCTGGGAAGGAATTCGTGTGGCCCTGAATCCCTTTGAAGACAGGAAAACCCAAGGAAGGACATGGGTTTGTTTGCTGTTTTACCGCTCCCCACCCTCCCCTCAGTGTGAGAAAAGGTTATCATTCCTTGGTTTTCAAGGTTTTCTCTCAGGAAAAATGTTCCCTTTGTTCTATTTATGCCGCAGGCCCAGACAAAGGCACTCAGCACCCAGCTCTGAACGGAGACAGTCCAGCCATCTGGGGGCCGCTGAGTGAGGCAGCCCGGCATGGCAGGGACTGACTTATGTCCTAATTATGGAAAGAGAATGAGATGGCTTTAGATTTACAAACACTGGAAGGTGCTGCTGCTGCACAGGAGCCCTCACTCCAGCACCTGCTGCTCTTGTTTCACACGCAGAAAGTGCCCTCTGAAGGAAATCAGGCTTCCTCCTCATTGTTTTTGTTTCGGGGAGTTAGAGGGAGGACTGGGAAGTGCGGGTGTGAAAAAGAGGCTGACACAATGGTGCTGAATTGTTTTCATCCAGTGGGAAGTGTTGCTTTTCAGTATATTCCTCAAAGGAAAACAATAGGAGTGAACTCGGTCAAGTTCAAATGTTGCCTCATAGCATATTTAATAACAGGGATATGGACTTGAGTCACAGCACTGAGGGCTTGGGCAAGGCCCAAGGTAGTGGGATAATCTGATGCTTTTTATTTTGCATTTATCTGAGTATTTTCAGATAGAAAGGAAGTGGTTGAGCAGCATGTTTGTCCTGACAGTAGAAAGAGGGCGAAGCATGAAGAATGAAGTGTGCTTGTGCATGTGGGGCCGGCATATCCACATGTGTAGGAGACAGGTTAGCAGGCTGATGAGCGTTTGAGTGCTACCAACATACCGCTTGGCTCCACGGTTTCCACTTCCTAGCTGCAGGCAGTCCTTAGGCAAATTACTTAGCCTCCCGAAGTCTCCGGTTAACCTCTCTGAGTTTACTGCTTCCTGTCTGCATAGTTGGAATAATAATTGTACAGATCTCCTGAGGGTTTTTGAGTATCAGTTGAGATAATTCATGTAGCGCTCAGCTGATTGTCAGGGCTCACTGAATGGGAATCATTTGTGAGCAAATATGTCTACTGAAGCGGACGCCATTCTTAGATGGAAGTAAGTGAATGGACTGGTGTGTGTTGAATAGATTTGGTGAGTAGAGCAGTTTTTTTTGTTGTTGTTTTTGTTTTTTTGCTTGCCTTCCCGTGATTGATTCTAGTACTAATGATAATAGTTTCTAGTAATATTGAACCTATTCCATGTCAGAGTTCCAGAATATTTTCTAATAAACGTTATACCCTTGGACAGTTTTACATTTACACAGAGGCTGCAGGGATAGTACAGAGTTCTCAGGTGATTCCCCATCACCAGCCAAGGTCCAATGTAAAATACAGTAACGGTGCTAACATCTACCAAGCGACTGGCCAGTCACTGTCAATATAGTGTCAGATCTGTTTCCTCCCCGGGCTCTTTCCCAACTAACCGGAGTGACATTCCCCAGACTCCCTCACTAGTTGGCTCCTAGCAAGTTTCAGCGGTGGAGGCACTGGCAGAAGACGAGGGCTGGAGCCAGGGTGGATCTCCCATGTTTATATGTTTCTAGTGGCATCTCCAGAAGTGGCCATGTCTTTCTCATGGTTCCAGTTTTTGTTTGTTTGTTTGTTTTGTTTGTTTTTGTTTGTTTGTTTACAGAATGCTCTAGGTCATGGGCTCTGTTAAAACTACCTCTTTCCTTTCCCTTCTAGTCCTGTTGGGGGTGGGGATGGGGTGGTGGTGACTTTCTGTTCTTCTTAATCTCTGCATTGCTTCATGGTCCTCTGTTGAACCTTTCAGCACTTAACGACGTATTTGAAAATAGATTCCCAGGCTTTGACTTCTCTGTCTAGACCCTGGTTGTTCTAAGTATTTTACATATACAACTCTCTCATCTATATGACACTTCTATGAGGTGTACACTCTTATTTCCTCTGTTTTAGAAATGCAGAAACCAAGGTAATAGAGATTAAGTTGCTTGTTCAAAATCCATCAGAAAGTGGTGGTCTGAGCCTAAACTTTTAAACTCTAAATCCTATGGCCTCTCATTAGAATCATGTCATTCACCCTTGACTTCAAGCACATCTAACTGAAGAATTCTTCCCTGAACTCTGAGCTCAGGGTCACTGGCGTTTTGCCCAATGCCTCTGGGATGCTTCTGTTTTTAGTAGGACAAGGGGCCCAAGGACTGCTTGTGTGACCCTCCATGCACCCCTCAGACCCACTTCGCTCTTTCTTCCATTTCCTCTGCAGGCCTCCTCCCCGCTCACTCACTGAGTTATCCTGACCCATCATTGCACTCAGTGTCTCTAGAGGTTGCCTTCTACGCAAGTTTTGCACCCGGTCTCATTCCTGCCCTTTGCCAGTTCCATTGGTGCACAAAGACGGGTCAAAGACACCTTACCTAGGGACAGATGGGTAATTCTAATGATGAATTAAGTACTTCCCGGAAGAGTGCCGTCATCTTTCCCAACAAAACACTTTTATAAATAATGCCCTATATAGGATTCTGTGACTGTGCCATGGACGTTTATATTTGTGTTAAAAATTTATATTCTGTATTTTCATGTCTGTCTTCTGTATTTGAAGTGCCCTTTTGTCCACTCTCTTCCTGCTGAAATCTTACTTATCAGGAAAGGCAAGGTCCGGCTTAAATGCTGTCTATTCTGTGGATTTTCCATGACTCCAATCTCCCACTCAAACTCCTGACCTCTTCCCTAAATAGAGGAAATCACCTCCTGCCTTTGGTTCCACGTCACCCTGTTCATCCCTCTGATCCGGAACTCACTGTGTGCACATCTGTCTCCCAGATAAACTGGACAGTAGAAAACATGACTTTGCTTCGGTATTTCTTGTCAGCTACTACATGTTCAGCAAATTTTAATGTTGAATCAGACCAAGCCGTTTTCTTGACCTTAGTCTAGCAAATCTAGGAGATTTGTTGGTAACAAGAAAGCAACATTTAGTGAATGGTAAGCAGGTGAATCTACCATCCTTACAGATTTGGCTGTTTTCTTTGTACTTAATATATTATTAAATGGGAGATTTGGTGATTTTCATGATGAATTATTTGTATTCTAGAGACTAGTTCTAACCCAGAATTGTGTGTGTGTGCGTGACTGTGTAAAATGGACAGATTTGCTTGAACATCCCTTTTTCTTGTAGGCAGCTACCTGACAATGTTATTGTGGGGTAAGATGACTGAAAGGTAGCAGAATACAATTTTGGGTAATGACTAAATTCCTACAGATACTCACTGAATTAGCAATGTGTTATAAATTGGTTCATTTTGATTCTTTTTTATTTATTTTTATAAATTGGTTTATTTTTCATGGGAACTATTTAATGTGGAATCTATTATTTTGGTGGTGGGGAAGAGCAACCAGTATATATAATCTTGGTGTATGTGCACACTAAGTTGTGCATTATATATTGGAGATTATATGTTTGAGTTACCAAAAGATGGCTAATTAGTTACATGGGTATTATAAGGGCCATTTGCCAAATAATTAAATGGTTTACTGAAGAGCTAATACGAGTTAGTTAATCATTAAGAAGTTTACAATTTCCAAACCAACATGACCCAGTCTAGACTCATCGTAGTACCAAAAAGCACTATGTACTTTTTTATGTTAAAATGGTGAATTTTATGGTATGTAAATTATGTATCAGCTTTTAAAATCCATAAGTGAATCATATTTGCTGTGTAAGGAAACATATCCACAGGTTCCAGGGATTAGGATGTAGACAGAAGTGGGGGGAGGCATTATTTTGCGTACCACATTTGGATTGTATGGCAGTTAGCTGATAGGCAGTCAGACCTGGTGGAACCTTGCTATCCTCACAAGTAGCAGGGCAGCCATAAAGAACATGTGCTACAAGTGAGATCAGGATGATAGTCTTCTCAGCAGATGTCAGCCTGGGAAGGTAAGAATAGAAGTACACCCTGCCCCTTCTTCTCTCCTGCCACTGAGCTATGCTACCACAGAAGGCCTTCCCTTAGTCATTCTTTGTTGTAGTGTCTTTTGCCTTCAGTATTTTTATTTTTTAAGTAGACCATCCTTCTTACATTCCTCATTTCTTTATGTTGTTGAGAAAGTTATCTGCAACCCCAAGACCAGAACTAGTCCCCTGATTTTTCTTCTATTATTTATTTTATCTCCTTTTAAAAATATCAATCTGTATGAAATCTGTGTCCATCAGTAAGGAGAGGTGTGGAGGTCTATGTTTTCTTTGAATTGGATAGTCATTCCTACTAACACCATCAGTTTAATAATCTACCTTTTCCTCTTAAATACCCACATATATCTCTACCTGTGTCTGAACCACTCTTGTTTTCCACTGGATCATTTTTACTTTCAAGAGTAAAAACCTAATGCAGAACTTTAAGAAGTTACATAAATGAAACATCTATTCTATTATAGACGTTGACAATGAGCATAATTAGAAAGTAAAGAAAAGGAGTTGGGCCATTTTCCTTCCCTATTATCTGTCACACTCCAGTTCACATAGTCCTGTGTGTACAGTCCAGGTCATACAGTGCAAAGCACGGTTGTGTGTACATGTGTTTTTGAGGTACTTTCACACCGAGTTGCCTATCCGCGTATGTAAACACGCACTAAAATGAACAAATTAAAAGGGGCTGAGAAGCTTCTCTGCTTAAAAAACTATCTTTTCTGCAAGACAAGCAGCCTGGCCTGAGATAGCCACCACCGTTACAGTTATATTCTCATGATCAGTTTACTCTGTGCAGAATTTTACTCTCTCGTATGAGGAGTTAAACATGAATCCATTGACGTGCACCACTGTGATAGACACGAAAACAGATTTGGTGGCATTGTGGAATGAAAAGGCATCCCATTCAATAAATTGTCTCAAAGTCACTAAATAGTGAGGGAGATGGGAAAAGTTTCCAGAGTCTCAACTTTGAATAGAAGAAAGCGGGTTCTCGTGTATTTATTCTGGAGGGAAATCTCAGGAGTAGATCCATGTAGATAAGCAACTGTTGATTCAGCTCTGTCAGACAAGTTCTGTTTTTGTTTTTTTGGCTTTGTAGGCCTTGCTATCATTTTTGACCATTGCTTATTTGAAAGCATAATGAAGAAACAGTTTTTTCCCTGAGACTGCATGCTTTCAAGATGAATTTATCTTTCTTCACCTGAGCTCACATAAATATTTTATTTATTGAAACTTGAGTTATCATCTTGAGGGAAAGCCTACCATTTAAAAACACGGGCATTTTCTCCTTTAACCCATTTTACTGAAAGGGCTTCCAGCAATGTGGTTAGTTACGCAATGACCCTGAATTTGTTCTGTGCTTTGCTTTCTGTAATACCATATGTTACAACATGGGTAGGCAGAAATAGACAAGTTATATTAAGAATGAATGTGTCCTAAAATTCATTAGAGTAACAATTTTCTTTTTGAGATCATTTAGTTCCGTGGAACTCTTAATAGTGTCTGTGAAGGGACTAGTCTGTATTTAGTAAATTGCTCATTATTTTACATGGGAATGCAATAGACAGTTTTCTCTTCATGGCTTTTCCTTAGACTCCATTCAAGAGGAGGTCTGTTTTCTGTAGATGTTTTTCAATAGTAACTTTATTTTTGTTCTTATACTCTAACTGAAGCCATTTGAGCTCCCTCTCACCCGGGACTCTTTTTATTTTTCTTAACATTGTAAATGAAATGATAAGAAGATATTTGCAAAATAGAAAGAAAAAAAACTAAGATGGGGCATACACATAATTATAAAGCAATATTCATCTGTGTTTACCTGATTATTGACCAGTGCAAAGATACCAATTACAGATGTTTATTAAAATAATTCTAAAAAAATAGTTTTAAAATTATCTGTGTTTAAATGTGTTATGCTGTAGGGGACAGAAGGAAACATTTTCTTAGCAGTTTTTAGATGCAATATCTACAGTGATGAGCTTGTAGACAACAACAAGAGTGTAACAGTGTGTCCATTCAACCCTGACTCTGTTCAGAATTTCAACCATCTTAAGGTTTTTATTTGATCAGTCAAGTGCCAAGCTCCTTTGCAGTTATGGATAGTGGGCATGAGTCAACTGAAGAGGTTTTCTCAGTCTGACAACACCTTTCTCAGAAATGGTGAACAACTGGAATGAGGAATGACAAAAAGCATTTAGCAGAGGGATCCCATTAGAGAAATACCCCCCTGACAGTAAAGACATTTGAAGACTAGTTTCATTCAGTAGCTACTATAGATCAAAGACTGCGGAATAGTGACACAGTTGTTCCTCAGAGCAGCTGTTTTATTTCCATACAGATCATAGAAAAGGAGCATGTAGACAATAATGTAATTTTAGCCAGTGTCAAAGGCAGCTTGACACTTTTCCCAAGTTAGACGTAAGTTCTAATCTTAGATAACTCTTCCCCTTGGTCCTAAACATAATTTCCCACCTTATTTTAGTTGATTTTGTTGTATAGCCAAAACTGTTAATTTTCCCCAAAGTGACTCCAACACACGCACCCCATTCATAGGATTATTTTATGAATATTCTGAACATATTAAAATGTTTTCATATGAAGTTATTCCATATACTGGCCATTTCTGATGTGAAAAATCTCAAACTCTTGCCACTAAAAATCAAATATTTTCTTTTATATTATTTTTTTAAGAAGTGCTTTCTCAGCTGTTTATTGCATATAGTAATAATATACTCATCAAACATCTATTAGAGACATTCATGGAAAAAATGATTCTGTGTTCAGTTTTATTTGCTTAGAGATTTGGGTAAAAGTTAAATTTTGCTGCTTTAACTGCCACTAGGAAAATAAGTGTTCTTTTACAAATGAATTTGTAAGGTTAGAACTATTGCTATTTTAATGCAATTATTTAGACCAGTTTTAGAATTGTTTAATCTTATTATGTTCTAGTTATATCATGTATATGTAAATTCAATGTGAATTGAAACTTTACCAAAAATATATTAACCAAGGAACTAAACCAATCTGCTATACTCAAGGAGTGGCTTTATTTTCAGATTCAATCTTTAGCTGATTGAACTCTCATTTAATATCTGAGGTAAAATTAGAATTAGGTTGATAATCTTTTTCTTTATTGAAATGAAGGTCAACATGCAATATTTTGAGAGGATTTCATATAGTAAATGCATCACTTTAAAGCAATACATGTGTATGAGTCAAAATGTAGCAAAAAATCTGTTCATTTCATTTGAATATCACTATTATCACCTAAATTCCCCTTGTCTATTATATTATTATATGAAGGGGGTAGACTGTGCATAAACATAATTTCCTCCATTTTAGAGAAGTGGAACTGACTATATTTACATATCTATATGTATACATATATCTATATTTACAGAGCGATATACTAGTATCTAATATAATAAAAGAGCAATTTTGAAATTGACGATTTCTACAGGATGCCTAAGCCACACCCACCAGCCAATTAGAGTGGCTGTATGTAAATTAACCCAGCCAAGATGGAGGCCGGCAGTCACAGAGCTAGAGTAAATAGAGGCTTCCGTTGCACCAGGAGTAAACTGTCTGCTGGCTGGCTAGGCTTCTCTGTGCTCCAGGCAACATAGTTGCAACATTGTTTCAATTATAGAAGCCTTGGAGCTGAAGCAAACAGCAGACTTCCGTTGCACCAGTGATGAAGGAAACTCTGCCTAGGCCAGCTGGGCGTCTACTAAGGCAACATTCTTTCAATTATAGAAGCCATGGAGCTGAAGCAGACAGGAGGCTTCGTTACCTGCCTTGGCCTCGGCTTAAAGGAACAGTGTATCAATTATAGAAGATAGATAAACCCAGAAACCTGCTTCCAGCCAGCCTTGCTGGGACATTGGGTCAATGGGAGTTGTGGGCAGCCTGAAAGCCTGAAAACAGCCCTCATGCCTGTACCCAGGCTGGCCACACCCTAATGGGGTGAGGGATCCCACTGGGGGGGCTTGGCCAGCCTGCAGACAGCCATCAGCCCCTCACCCAGGCTGGCCAGGTACCCCAGTAGGGACCCAAAACTGAAGGGACTTTGGGCGGCCTGAAAACGCCCCTCAGCTCCTCACCCAGGTTGCCCAGGCACCCCAGTAGGGACCCCAAACCTGAAGGGGCTGTGGGTAGCCTGAAAATGGCCCTCAGCCCCTCACCCAGGCTGGCCACACCCCAATGGGGTGAGGGTCCACACTGTGGGGCTTGGCCAGCCTGCAAACCACCATCAGCCCCTCACCCAGGCTGACCAGGCACGCCAGCAGGTGGACATCCCGAGAGGGGTCCCAGACTGCAAGAGGGCACAGGCCGGGGTGAAGGACCTCCCAAGTGCACAAATTTTTTGTGCACCAGGCCCCTAGTAGATAGAGATATAGGTATTTAGATATATAGATATCTTTCTCTCTGTATCACTGCACCACTGCACTTACATCCTATTGTTTCTGTTGAGAGAGAGAGAGAGAGAGAGAGAGAGAGAGAGAGAGAGAGAGAGAGAGAGAGAAGGGAAAAGCAGAGAGATTAAAAGATTAGATTAATTGTCCTATATCATGTATTTCAGTCATGAAACCACACAATTCAGCCAAAGCTTAGTCTAAAACCCAGGTTCTACATACTAGCTCAGAGATCTCTTTCTTATATCCCAAATTATGAATTTAAATTGTGTAAGAATTGGATGAGGTAGGATAGGAAATGTTATGACTCTTGCTGTTGGACTCAGAATCCTTAATTTCTTATCCAACTGGATCAGTGAATAATAGAAAATGGGAATAGAAAGTTGAATAGTTATAACCACCATTCCTAACCACACATGCCACATGACTTCTTATAAAGTTTCTCTGATCAACAATAAAGTTATCAACTGTTTATGTGGAAGACAAGGGTGTAATGTCTTCCTGTGTGTTAACATTTTTATGAATCATAGAGGAGAAAGGCCCAGGCTGAGGGCGCACACTTTGGACCCTGGAGATACAGTCCTAGCTTTTGAAAATGTTCTGGAGAGGACTTCCGTATCTTCCCAGACCCAAAGAAATGGGTAATGAACAGGTGGAGATGAGCCTTTCCTTCCCTGAGACCAATGAAACACTGAGACCAATAAAACACTGGCGCAGTGGTTGAGCGCCAGCCTGTGAACCAGGAGGTCATGGTTCAATTCCCAGGCGGCACATGCCTGGGTTAGGGCTTGATCCTCCATATGGGGCATATCAGTCAATGATTCTGTCTCATCATTGATGTTTCTATCTCTTTCTCCCTCTCCCTACCTCTCTGATGGCAATAAAAATATTTTTAAAAACCAACCAAACAAACAACAAACACTTGTCTTTGCAGCCTAGGAGGCTTGGGAACAAGCACACTTTCTCCTGGGGCCCAGACAGGGACTGGCAACTT